>ML814573.1:0-16100 GCA_009831015.1 Picea engelmannii | reverse complement strand
ATTGAACCAAACTATTTTGAAGAAGCCAACAAGGATGAATTTTGGAATAAGGCCATGAATGAAGAATTGGATCAAATAGAGAAAAATGACACTTGGGAACTGGTTCCAAGACCAAAGAATAAGAATGTGATCGACACAAAATGAGTTTTCAGGAATAAATTAAATGAATATGGACAAGTTACAAGGAACATAGCTAGATTGGTATGTAAAGGATATGCACAGATTGAAGGAATCGACTTTGAAGAGACATTTGCCCCAGTTTCTAGAATGGAAGCAATCCGGTTGCTTTTAGCCTATGCATGCTCCAAAAATGTTAAAGTATATCAGATGGACGTAAAATCATCTTTTCTGAATGGGGAACTTGAAGAAGAAGTCTACATTGAACAACCAGAAGGATTTTAGTTGTCAGAGGATGTAGATTATGTGTGTAAATTAAATAAGGCATTGTATGGTCTAAAACAAGCTCCAAGAGCATGGTACTCTAGACTGGATAGGTATCTGCAGTAGGCAGGGTTCAGAAAAGGAAGTGCAGACAAAAACATCTACATCAAGGTAAGTGAAGGTAATATTTTATTAATTGAAGTTTATGTTGATGATATTATTTTTGGTAGTGATGATGATAGGTTAAGCCATAAATTTGCAAAAGATATGTAGAATGAATTTGAAATGTCGTTACTTGGAGAACTATCCTTCTTTTTTGGACTTTAGATACATCAAAGCAACCAAGGAATCTTTATTTCTTGAACCAAGTATATTAGATAAATGATAAAGAGGTTCGTAATGGAAGATTGCAAACCAGTTATCACTCCCATGCAAACTAGTTGCAAGTTGAGCAAAGATGATGATTCGAAGTCTACAGATCAGAGGCAATATAGGTCAATGATTGGAAGCCTACCATATGTGACAACATCCATACCAGATGTAATGCAGGTAGTTGGATAGGTGGCACGATTTCAAGCAGCACCAAAGGAGTCACATGTGTTAGCAGTGAAGAGGATTTCCAGATATCTCAAAGGAATAGAAGAGTTTGGATTATGGTATCCAAAAGGAAATGATCTATCACTTATTGCCTACACAGATGTAGATTGGGTAGGTTGTATTGATGACCGACGAAGCACCAGTGGAGCAACGCTTTACTTGGGTGAGTGTTTAGTATCATGACTAAGCAAGAAACAATCATCAATATCTTTATCTACAGTTGAGGTAGAGTATATTGCAACATCATCATGTTGTACACAGGTTCTTTGGATGAAACAAACTCTGACAGATATACAGGTTGAGTATGATGAGCCCATTCTAATCTACTGTGATAATACAAATGCCATCAGTATCTCAAAGAACCTGGTGATGCAGTCCAAGACGAAACACATTCCAATAAAGTATCACTTTCTACGGGAGCAGGTTGCAAAAAAGAACATCAGAGTTGAGTAAGTGGGCACAAAAGAACAAGTGGAATACATCTTCACAAAACCACTTCCACGGGAATCCTTTGAATATCTTCACCAGAGACTTGGAGTTATTTCTACTCCAAAATGAATGCTTATCTTATATGTCTTAGATTTACATGAGGAAGCACCATAAGAGGACAATTTAGTCAGGGGGAGCAACCCCGGGTGGAGAGATACCTTTGCCATTGATGACAAAGGGGGAGAGATTTATCATATGTAGAGAACATAGGTAGAGGACAGAGGCATGGTTCCAGGGGGATCATGAGTGATATGGTTTCAGTATTTCATCAGAGTGTTTCCATCAATGCCAAAGGGGGAGATTGTTGATTAAGGTTGGTTGTCATTGATGTCAACCCTTGAAGAAATCCCTGTAGCACAAAGTTTGGGTAATGGACCCAAGATTGTTTGATGTAAAGATGACTCATTATTGTATTTTTATGGTTGATAATAAGTAGAAATGGATGAACTCCAAAGTGGTCCCCTTATGGTGAAAGCCCTCATGGGAAGACGCTTTACGGATTGAGTTATCCTAGAGAACCCATGCTTATTTGTGGAATAATGAGATGAAAGCCAGTGAATTTGTCAGTGAAACTATCCTAGATGGATAGTGATTGTCATGCCATTTTCGGTGGTATGTGTAATGTCACATAGCTCCTCACAGTTAGAGAGTTATGGTCATGAGAAATTGGAGAACCCAGGTTTGGGTAATGGACCCAAGTTTGTTTGATAGATAATAGTACGAGTTTTGATATATTTTCAGGTAATTTTATTCTATATGGATAGTACATGTCATTCCATTTCTGGTGGTATGTGGAACGTCACATAAGTCCTCACGGTTTGAGATTTATGGCCTTACGAAGTTAGAGGACCCTAATATGTCATCCAGAAGCCCCAAAAGGTCAAAGCAGTCAAAGTGGTTTAAGAGATTTTAAAAGGTAAATAATAAAGTGAAGTGATGAGTGTACTATAATTCAAAGTGAATACAAAATAAATTAATTCAATAATAAATTTAATGGAGAAATTAGAAGTGGGTTAACCCTAAAATAAGGAAAGTGGGCAAAGTGACCTAGAAGATGTTTTTAAGGAAGCTACTTGGAGAGTATAAATAAGAGGCAAGGCTCTCTCATTTAAGACACACTTGAGCATATTGAATACCTATAGGTGTATGAGGTAACAAAAATATATCTAAGCCTAATTTTTGAGGAAAGTGAAGAAAATAAGGCCGAAATTCAAGGAAGGATAAATTCTTTTGATGATGCTTTCTAAGGTATGTTTTTTTCAGGTCATCTCACCATTTTCGCAATAACATTTTTTCTAGAATAAATCAAACTATGAAATTTCTATTCCATTGAGGAAACATATCCAAGTATCTATGGTAAAAAATTCATCTTGTGGGTCATTGTATTTTTGGAATTACACTCCGTGGAAAATAGGGTTTGTGGCTAGTCTTGAAACTAGTCAAAAACATGTTTTTTGGGTAAAAACGTCATAACTTCTTCATAACAGATCCAAATTTAGTAAAACAAAATGTGTTGGTTATAGTACAGTCTGTAGTATGTTGTGTAATAGTTTCAGATAAATTCAACAAATATTCCATGTGGGGAACGCTCTACAATGTCTCTCTCTAGAATAAGCTAGAATTCAACAAGGTGTGCCATTTTTTCCATAACTCCTTTTCTGAGAGGTTCCAAGTAGTGACACCTGGAGGAATTTCATAAAACAAATTGGCAAACATTGTATATCAGTTTCAGATCTTTATTCGTTACATGTACAAAGTTATGATTATTTCAAGTTAGGGTTGTTGACTAATCCAAAGCTAGTCCTGTGAGACTAAATAAACGTTTGATGAAAATGCTAGTCTCTTGTTGTTAAAGTTAAGGAAGGTTTGTAGGTATGTGATCATATACACCAGGTCTATTACAGAGTTACAAATCATATTTGGATGATGAAATTGATGAGGGATTTTGGTTGAGGTACAAGTTGGGTACATGGTTGAGACAAGTAGTTGATGAGTTGGCACATACATGAAGTGTATAGTTGATGATGTTGGTACATATTGATGAGTCATAGTTTATGATTACTTGACACATGATTGGTACATACTTGGTACATGGTTGGTTGCACTTGTTTATGATACATGTTGATTACAAATTGTTTGGTATAGGTTGGTGCATGGTTGATGCACTTGTTTATGGTACAGGTTGATTACAGGTTGAGGTACAGGTTGATGCATGGTTGATGCATGGTTCAGGTTATTGATATAGGTTGTTTGGTATAGGTTTACAATGATATATCTCATAGTGATAGTGTGACAGTGGTTCCATCATTCTACTTCTACTTTAGGGCGATAGGACGGGGCAAGGATAGGTGGTTGTAGCCACCTTCCGGTTGTAGCCATAGAACATAGGGGATTGTAGCCTCCTTTTAGTTGTAGCTAGAGAATTGGGGAGTTTGAGATTCCCTCAGGTTGTAGCCTGAGAAACTAGGGGGTTGAAGCCTCCTTCTAGTTGCAGCTGGAAAACAAAGGAAGTTGGTGCTTCCAATGAATGTAATTCTTCAATACATATAAGATAAAACATTCTATGGTTTTCTCTCGATTTGGGTTTCCACGTAAAACACTGGTGTACTGTGTATGTGTGTGATTGTTCATTTCTTATTGGTCATTATTGGATAATAATTCTACATTGATATAACACTTGGATTATTTGGAGAAAAAAGGATTATAATTACATTGTTACTGATTCATCCCCCCTCTCAGTAATTCAACATAAACAAGAATGACCACCAAAGTAAATACATTGCATATCCATGAGAGAGATCATCTGCAAAACCATGGCCACAAAAGAATACATAGTGAATCCATGTCAAAACAAGATCTACCTGCAAATAGATACATAGTGAATCTATGTATCAATGTACATAAGGTGAACCACGACAAATGATCACAAGTACAAACTCGTTCCTCCAAGGTACCCATAAGGTAGTGGTATTGTATAATAAAATTGAGTGGTATTTATGAAGAAGGATGCCACCACAACCCAAGGTCTTCAATATCGTAAGTAAAAATCTAGCTCACATGAATAAATGATCTAAAGTCGAACATGTGAGAAACCTTTTAAGAACCAATCATTAATGTATACTATTTATAGACGTGAGGTTACCCACCAATGATGATAATGGGTGCCATGGTATAGAGTATATTCTAGCAAGAGTGAAGAGATGATTTGATGTTGAGCACTCAATAGAATCAACCAATCATGGTTCATTGATGTATATCCATTGTCGCCTATGAGGGAACCTACGACTGATGACTGCAAGTCCCATGGTACTACAAAGGTCTCTAAATACACTTCCCAGAATAATGACCTCAAGTCAATAGGAAGAGATTTGTTGGAAGGATGGCATCGAGGCAATCCCTCATCAACTAGTGTGAGATAGGAACAAGAACTTGAGTTGAGGTCTTGGACAATAATGTTGAGAGAAAAAACCATTGAGTACAACTTGATGCTGGGAATGACAACATGGATGCTATATATATATATCCAAAGAATGCTCGACACAGGTTAAAAAAATTCTCCAAGGTACCCATAAGGTAGTGGAATTGTGTAATAAAATTGAGTGGTATTTCCGAAGAAGGATTTCACCACAACCCAAGGTCTTCAATCTTGTAAGTAAAAATATATCCCACATGAATAAATGATTTGAAGTCGAACATGTGAGAAACCATTTAAGATCCAGTCGTTGATGTATACCATTGACATACACGAGATTAAAAGATTCCAAAGAATGCTGGCCAGAGTTTAAAACTTCCCTTGAACATAACGTGACATAGTGATGACCCGGGAAACAACTAGCATTAAAAGGGACTAATGATAAATGCCAACAACACAACATGCTTATAGCTCCTAAGGTAATCCTAAAAACCAATTGCAAGAAATTGACTCAAAACAAATGCTTTGTTCAAGGGCAATACAAATTTATCGTTGCCGCCTAACAACTAAATCTTAAATATATACATTATTTCCCTCTCTTTTTCTTTATTATGCTTTCTTATTTTGTTTTTTTCTTTCATATTAGATAAATCTTGAAAAAAAATACATAATGCTAGAATACAATGGAGGAGATGAGTGTTGTAAGGCATGCAACTGCATTCGAAGCACATGGACCAAACCTATGCAAAGAAAGAAAAAAACATGTTGGGCAAGTTGTTTACACTCATAAGCATGTCTCCTCTAAGGATATGTGGTTGAAACTATATAAATAACAAATGTAAATGGTGAGCAACGAAAGTGAATGCAATGGTGGCGAGCACAAGGAAGCAAACTACAAAATAACATTAAACACAAGTGATCAAGTGACCATAAGCAATGTAAGTGCAAATCAACAAGATAATATGAGCCCATACATAAATTGCTACAAAATAGATGAGAAGGAAGCATGTGGTATCAAACTCAAACTCATGGTAAGGCTAATGGGGCTCCTATGCCTACAACAAAGTGTCAGTGTGGGCACCAAATGGAAAAAGAGGTGCTACCTAGAATAATCCACGAGGAAGGGGAAACATGTGCGAGGGGGATAATTTGTAATCCTAGAGGTCAAATCGTAACCAATTATGCTTGGGGCCTAGGATTGATGACAAATAATGATGCAGAGGCCTATGCTTTTTTTGAAGGCATTAGATTGGCTTAGTTAATGGGGATTCAAAGGATGAAAATCTATGGAGACTCCATGATGATAATAGAAGCGATTATCAAAAGGAATATCATGGGAGGCAATGCCTATTATGGTGTGATATCACAGTCCCTCACCCTCCTTAAAAAATTTGATGTTTGCACTTTATATCACTTCAAACAAAATCTAAATTTTGAAAAGGATAAATGAGCTAAATAAGGGTCTGATCTAGGAAAGGGGGAGTTCATTATCAATGGAAGCAAGAGGCTTCTCAATATACCTTAATATCTAATGAAAAGGGCATTCAATAGAATGAACAAATGACATAGTTTTGGTTTAAATGAGCTAGGTCTCGCACATTTCAAAGATCAGAGAATTGATATGGGAAATCACTCATGCACATGTGTGTTCATTTTCCAGAAAAGTATGAGATGGGTTTGATAATTTTCATTATTCCTAAGGGCAGACATCGATGAAGGGGATCCAAAATAAAATTCATCAAAGCATAGACCCTCCTCTGATCGATTCCAATCAACATCACAAAGATAAAGATAAATCGGATCCCAGATTCCTTTATTTTTCTCCCGAGCATAATCATTTGCAATTTCATTATCTTTTAAGAGTTAAAGGCCTTAGGTTCAGAAATAATGTCATTGATATTAGGAAAGGTTCTGTGTTTGTGCTAGGGTTTGGGGCTATGTTGATGGCCAAATATGGCCATATTCAACATTTAGGAAATCTCCTGGTCAGGGTACCGATTAGACCCTTATCTATTGTAAATGGCGATTCCAACTGGGTTAGGTCTAGTTACCTTTAACTATCCTAAATTAAAAAAAAAAAAATCTAATAGAAATATATACACTTGCTAACTGTCTTTAATATTATTTTATATACAATGTTTCTATCAAAATCAAAATCTAAATAATATACAAACTTACAAAATGAAAAAACTAATTATAATCAATGTGAGAATTACTCCTACGAAAGGAGATTTTGATTTTTTCTTTAACAAATGTATTTGAAATGAAATAAAATCTAAGGAGAATTTAATCTAATAGACAAGTTTAAACTAACACCC
Source organism: Picea engelmannii (assembly GCA_009831015.1). NCBI lineage: Eukaryota > Viridiplantae > Streptophyta > Pinopsida > Pinales > Pinaceae > Picea > Picea engelmannii. The sequence continues at coordinate 8,903 of ML814573.1, read as the reverse complement.
TAGTATGATCCTCTTTGCATATGAATTAAATATAATAAGTAATATACAAAAAATATATATCTTCTGAATAAAATCTTGAATTTACCAACTGCACATGAATTTAAAAATTTGTTCAAATAGTTATCACAAATTTTTAACAAAACATAATTCATATACATTTTAATGATGAACTAATGTGTACGACAATAAGTAAATAAATCCAATCAATTAATAATAATTAATTGAATCAATAGTAATTATGTAATACATAATTCAAATAAGACTTTGATATGAAAAATAAACACTTAGATACCAATAACAGTGCTAAATACTAATGCTTGTATTAATATTCAAAGCCAAAATGATCTAGTATAATTTTCAAAGAGAAAACTTCTACAATAGTGCACAAGTTTGATTATTTTCTCGAAAATCGAACCCTTTCTATAATTGTTTCTCTCTTTTATATGAAAAGATTCTTATAAAAAATGTAACTACATTCTATAACTAAAAGTAGTTATCCTCTTCAAAATTAGGAATGGGAAATTATCAAAATGTTTTAATTCCCAAACCAAAATTACATAAAAAAGCGATAAGTTCTCTTTAAATAACTAACTGTTATTTTCTTGAAATTATGATATTCCATGTCCCAATATTCGTCCAGATCAATCATTTCATACTTGTAAAATAAAAAATAACAATAATTAATAAAGCACAAAACCAAAATTAGAGTGGCTACAAAATTTTAAATTCTGTAAATACTCTTTCTAAAAATGAAATAAAAACAAAATAAACAAAATAGTAAATTTGTACCGGTAAAATGAAAACTAGATATTAAGCATCATGAGGTGGAACTTTTAAATTCCGAGTTTACAAAAATATTAACCCCTAGAGAGTTAATTGTAACTGAATCTTCTTTCTTATCACACTTGGAAACTAAAGCTTTCCTCCTTTGATATTCAACCAATGATTTATTTTCTGTTCTGAGTAACTGGTTTTCCAACTCCAAGTCGACTATGTTTGCTTGTAAAACAGGGACCACTAAAAAATATTTTTCTTTCCAAAACGAAGCTTCCAGTCTTGGGTCAATTTTGGGTTTTCCTTCTATAGGATTTTCAACGGATTTTTCTAATGGTTCTTTTGTAGTATGTGAGGAATCAATCTTGTGAGAAGAAAACCCTTGGGTTTTTCCTAAATCTCCATCTTCTATCTGAATAGGAGAGTTGACATTGGTGATTTTTCTTGTTTTATTTCTAAGGAACCTGAAGAACTTTCTTCTGTGTTGTTTATTCTTAAAATCATCTGATTCTTTGGAAACATTCATTTTATTAAGAACATGGTTCTTTAATTTTGTTTTACATTCAGATGCGAGAGAGGAAGCTACGGTCTACTCTGATGCTTCAAATGAATCTTGTTCGATTCTTCAAAAGCTATCGATTATGGTTTAGAATTTTCCCTCACTGCCTGATTGCGTTTAACCCTTGTTGTATTCTGTTAGGATTCTGAAATATGTGGGTGCTAAGGAACATAATCATCTATAGGATTAGAAGGCTCAAAGCTTAATTCAGGATCATGAGTCTGTAAACTTGACTGTGAGTTTTCCAAAAAATGATTTCTTTTAACAAATTCTTCCCAAGATTCATTATTTTGCTTCAACTGAAACTCAACTAAAACCCTGATTAAACCATGATGAAAAAGATTTCTTTAAGAAATGAGATGATCTCTCTGATAGAAACGAGCCATTTTCGAAAGACTTTTGAGTAAGAAGAATGGCATATTTAATTCGTATCCCATGAAAACCATCAATAGTCGAAAATGATATATAAAGTAGAAACTGTAACGACCTTCACAGGTTATATAACACTTGATTATACCTAATAGAAAATTCCATTTCTTCTTGACCAGGAAGAGAGGCATACCTTTATAATCATATTTGCATTTGGATGAGATTAAGATTTCAGACCAGGGGATATCTTTTACCCTTTTGGTATTAGAACAACATTCTCCTTTTAATGGCAAATTAGTGGCATTTGCAATTATCTCCTCATTCAACTTTAATTCCAAATCTCCTATCTTGGCATATTGACCATCGAAAATCAAAGCAAAGAATCTGGTAACCTGTAGATTATATCCATTGATCATTCATAGGAAATCTAACTAGCCAACCTTTTGAAAAATTAGATAATGTTCCACATTGGCTTGAATTAATTCATTACCAAGCTCAATTCTAGATATCATACCCATGCTAAAAGTCTGCTATAGCTCGAGAAAACTCTTAGGGAAACATAACAAACTTTCACTCACATGTATGTGAAAAACCCTTAATACTTGGGAAAACACCCAAAATCAAGTAAATACATCATATACAGGCTTTGTCATGACTTGAAGTGAGACATTAATTCAAAAACACGATGAGACATAAAAGTACAATACATGGAGAGGAGTGAATTTAACTTGGGAAATGTCACTTGTTTGTATGAAGTTCAAAAATACCCTAGCTTTAATCATCAATTAATATCATTTGTATTTATGATGACAAGGTAATGCACGATCATACACAAAAAAATATCAAGTATTTTCTTTGGATCATGGAGATCATTATAGTTATGATAGTAACTTGATTAGAATATTGAAAAGTTAAGTTAGGATCTCATGAACATGATTATAATTTGATAGAAATTTTAAATTTCCAATCTCTTATGAAAACTTAGATAAGCAATATAATCAAGAAGCTGTATCTTACCAAATATTGTAGCTCAAGGGATATTTCACTTGCACACGAACATTGGAGAAAACCCTAGCTTCTGCTCCGCATGTGGCTAATCCCAACTTCTACAGATGGATTCGCTGCACATTGAGTTGCAGAATACCACTCGGATGAAGCATTTGATCTCTGGCAATGAATCCAGAGGGGGGTGCAACCCCCTCATACAAAAATGTAGCTGTGAATGACAGAGAGGGGACAAGAGCCAAGCAACTGACATTTGAGCTTCCACCCCATATGTGGGAACAATTCCTCACCAAAGAATAGGGTTTCAACAAAGAGATGGAGGTAGAGGTGAGTATGTCTCATCCAAAGGCGTCTTGAGGATGGGAACCAGCAAAATGCATCCCACAATTTGATAAACCTCCTAGGTATACTATCAACTCAACCAAGGTCGGGGAACACACCTAGTTCATGAAAGAGCATGCCCTAATAGGGGAATTTATGGGTCTCTGGCCTTCGGAAAGGGACCTCATGTGATGGATCAAAGCTTGGTGGAACCCAAAGGGGGACTATGAAGTCCAACGCAACTCCAAGGGGTTCTTCACAATCATCCTCTACATCCTAGAGGATAAGTACCAGATCTTCGATAATGGACCATATTTCTACAAATCTACAAGGCTCTTCCTCAGATTTTGGATAGATCACTTTAGCCCAAAGAAAGAGGATTTCACCATGGCACTAGTCTGGATCTGACTCTATTCCCTACCCGAGGAATTCTGACTTGAGGAAATTCTCATGGGCATAGTAAACACAATGGGAAGGTATGTAAAATCATCAGAGGTGACAAAACAAAGGAAATACACCTCCTATGCCCGCATATTTGTATACATGGATATATCGAAGGCCTTACCAGGCTTAGTAACTATAGAATACGAGGAGGAGGACTGGAACCAAACCATTGATTATGAACACATCCCCTTCCATTGCAGAAAATGTCATGAGCATGGTCACCTCTTCTGTGACTGTCCTCTAATGCTCAAAATTCAAAAGCAGGGGACATAAAGCAAAAGGATGGCTACACAACAGTCACATGAAAAAAAAAACAACCCCCCAGGAAGCACAATAAAGAAAGTAACAAGAAGATCCCCATCAACAACTCTTTTTATATCCTAAATCAGCTCCCAATAGAAGAGGAGGTGGAAAATCCACATAAGAAAGACAACCAAGACAAGGATAAAGGAAAAACCAAGCTACAACCCGAACCAACAAAATGAGAGAACCAAGAAACAGATCCTATAGTTCAACATAATGAGGATAAACTAGATGATGGTGGGGACACCCTCATGCAGCTGGATGATCAGGATTTAACGAAGATTGACCTGGAGAAACTGGAGGAAGCCTTCAATAAAAAGGAGTTGCAAACCATCCCAGTAGAACAACTAAGGAAAGTGCACAAAGTATTCATTGATTCCACTGCACGGACCACTTCGCAACTAGGAATATCCCCAGATCCAACACCTGAGCCCAGGCACACCTCCCTAGAAAGAAAATGCAAAGGCTAAAAATTAGCACACCAACTCATCAAAGAGGTAGGAAACTATATGCTTAACTTGAGACAGATCCACCATCTCACAAAAGGGTACTTCTCTCCACCACCCAACTCATCATGATGAAGATCATGACTTGGAACATTAGAGGGCTTAATGGAAGTTCCAAACAAAGGACCCTTCGAGATAGTATTCGTGCAGAGAATCTAGACATTCTCCTTTTACAGGAAACAAAATACGCTGGGAAAGAAGTTGAGGAAATATTTCAGTGATGCTAGAGGAATTGTAACTCCATTCACACAGAATCAAATGGTGCTACAGGGGGACTAGCCATTCTATGGAAATCTGCCAAAGTCATAATAGATCAACCTTTTTGCACAATTTGCACACTCACATTCCACTACAGGGCCCTAAGATCCAACAAAGATGGAATGATTACAAATTCCTATGGACCGCAAAGTGACCAGGACAAGGGTATTTTCCTACACTAGATATACACAATAAGTACGCTGCTGAGATCTGCATGCTGGATAGTAGGCAGTGACTTCAACATCATTCTTACACCGAAGGAGAAGATTGGAGGCACAAAGCGTTAGTACAATACAATGGTAAGCTTAGATCGCTAATAGACCAACTAAAACTTATAGACATAGAAACCAGGAATGGAATTTTCACTTGGTCCAACCGGAGATCTTGACCCCAACATGCCGCAAGTAGATTAGATTACTTCCTCATCTTTGAATAAACAATGATGGATGATCTGGTGTTGGAAGCCAACATTCTCCCAAAATCAAGTTCAGATCTGTTATCACCATAACAATTTTCAAATGGTATCCAAGTGTCAGAATTTTAGTGAAATCTACGTCGCTAAGGAGATATGATAATCTAGAGGACCATGCTGTATCTTCCAGTGTATGGACAAATGTGGTGAACGTGTGAAGAGTAAGACTCGGAAAACCATCGATCTTGAAAGTGGCCCGGATCAATGCCTAAGGCACATATTGACAATTGGAGTAGCATGAAGATCAATGAATCAAGGGTGGGTTGGGGAAAACCGTCATGGTTTAAATCATGGATGTGTGGTGCCCTCAGAGGAACATCGGGGGAAAAAGCAGTCTGACTAAAACCACTTTCTCCAACCCCTGATGCCAAAGTTGTTGGGTGAATGTGGACCGTAGATCTTAAAGTGGCTCGAATCAACGGTTGAAACTCATATCGACGATTGGAGCAATGCGAAGATTAATGAATTGAGGGTGGGCCAGGGAAAACCGTCATGGTTTAAATTGTGGACACGTGGTGCCCTCAGAGGCACATCGGGGCAAAAATCGGTTTGCCTAAAACCATTTTCTCCAACCCCCGATGTAAATAGATACCTATAAAAGGGGGACCCCCATGGCATTATTTTATGATAACTTGAAACATTCAAACATTCAGAAATTTGGCGCAAAGCATCCATTTGAAACTCAAGCTCAGGAACTAAACCAGGTTCGTGCTTCTTTCGCTGCTCAACAAGTATTTTCACCATGGCTACTAATCCTGTTGTATTATCCGTAAATGAGCAAGACATCTCCTCCGGAGAAGAATCCCTAATTGATATAGATTCTGATATTTTCAACATAGATATAACAACCTCGCCCGTTTTTGTGTCCAAATCAAATTTATTAGAAAAAGTTGGAACGCACATACCTTTCCTCGAAGCGGCTCAAGCCTCCATCACCCCTTACATCGTAGAAATAGTTTTCCCTTTCCCTGAATTTGTAAGTTGGTGTGCAGAGCGGTATTCTCAGGAAGAATGAGTCATTTTGAATAAATTAGGGTCATAGGTTTGATGTGAAATGGATATTCAATCGCTCCGACACACCCTCAGTATACCAGAGTCCTCCTCCATGGTGTCATAGCCCTTCGAGGAACAAAAGATGATTGCAGTTTATAGAGAATGCCCACCAGAAGTAAAAACCTGGTTTCTGCAAACCATCATCAAGCTTGAACACCATTCAAAGAGTCTGTCATTACCTGCCAGCGTAAGTGTCATGGCCATCAAAGTCTAGTGGGCTTGTTCTTTGTTGAGTCAAATTTTGGGGTTAGAAAATGACAAATTTGTGGTAGAAGTTATGTTAGGTTTTCTGTTGACTTTCTTTATGTCAGAGTTTGGTTTGTCAGTCTGTGTCAGTTTTGAAAAATTTATTGCTGACAATATGCATCAACAACTGACGAAATTCAATTCACTAAGGCATTTTAGATACTACATGCACTTGTTGAGAATGTTCCTGGAATCTAACAGAACTAAATTTCCTGAGACTGCATTTCTTTCAACCGAGTGTAAAAGAATCACCATGCTTATTTTTGTCAATAAGATTATGTCCTAGAAGAAATGAAAAGTAGTTTACAACCAAATCTAGAGAGAAGAATAGGAGACTGGATGATGTTCATACAATCCACTGTGATTTGGGTATATGGCTGCCAAGAAGGACCTTACCTTTTACCAGTTTTCCTGATTCCCAGAGTTTTTTCTTTGGAGTTCATAAGACAGAGGATCATCTCAGAAAATGAGCACTTTTTGAAAGCACATAAGGCTTCTAATCTAAAATTTCCTTTCATAGTAGGTCCCTTTGTGGTGAAGAACAAGTCCTGTTTGCCTCAGATTCAATCCAAACTCAGTGAATTTGGGTTCACACAGTTGCAAGGAAGAAAATACGACCCACACCAGATCATATGAAAGAGGAGATTGGCAAGCAGACAAGGTCCCTATCAACATGAGCATGTCGAAGGATTCGATAAGTTGGCCAATCTAGAAACCTGTGTAGATATGGAGGTCACTATGAAGCATGATCAAACAAAACAAACGAAACCAGCTTCTTAGCAGATCCCAACACAAAAACTTTCTCCTAGATTGATTGTTAAAGCTCCTAAAATGAGCATCTACAATAAAAGGAATAGTTCGGAGGCCCTGGATGCCAGCAACCAACAAGATATTCTCAAGAAAATGAAAATCACACCATCCTCTCAAATATTCGATCCGGAAGAAGAAGATCCCAAAGAGAAAACATGCATGGAAATGGTGGAAGGAGTAACCAAGAACGAAGAAGTAGGTACGGGAAACATGCCACAAACTGAAAGCAACACAAAGGTTTTTAGCAGTAGGAAACACATATTCAACCAGACACCTGGGGCAGTGTATCAGTCTAAGGAAGATTTAATGAACCAGTATGATGTGAAGGGAAGTATGGCCAATAGTGAAATAAGAGACCTTTTGCCTGAAATGGAAAAGACTTCCCAGTTTAAAGCTTCCTTACTCTCAGTCAGAGATATGGAAAAGAAAACATTTAACATAGCAGTGACTAATGATGATAAGGTATATAAGATCAAAATGCACTATGAAAATATTGGTGCCCCTGACAAAGTAAAGTTCCACAGAAATATCAACGATATGCTATATTCTGATTATCTGAGTTTAGGTCTGAGGGTTGCAAGATTGACAACACATGCAATCAAACTAGATGGACAATTGAAACAAGGAAAGGCATCTAGCAAAGCTTGGATGACACATGTCAAAAGGCTAGAGTCTAAAGGCCCTCAAGGGGTGAAAGCTTCTCTGGATGAAAATGATAAGATGATCCAAAGCTTAAAGAAAAGGCTGAAGATGTCACCTACCGACCATCCACAAACAACAGAATTGACTGCTTTGGAGCACAAGAAAGAAACATTTAGACAAGAGGCACTCAATTACAAAGCTAAAGTGCTGCAGTTGGAAAAATAAAAAGAGAATTGGTCACAAGCACATACAACGACATCAAATATGGCTGTCATTGTACCTACTAATACAGAGGCTGGAGCTAGCACTGAAGGGTTGGTCCAAGCTGTCCCAGATAAGCATCAAAACAGGTGAGATCAAAGGTCTCAATGAGGTTATAGAAAATTTGAAACGAGAGATGAAAGTGAAAGATGAGAAGATGGCTCAACTTCACAGAGATAATCAAGATTTGCAAGAGAGAGTGAGCAAGCTGAAAACTAGGTTAAAGGGAAAAACATTGCTGCAGGGAGCCAAACATGTCATATGGGATGTTATTGCTGCAAAAGCTGCTAAATTCAGGGTTTATCTAAATTTTATAAATGAAAAAGACAATGTGGCTGCTACAACTCGGAGTAGGTGTGCTGTTGTTAATGAAGTGTTAGCCAAAAATCCCTCAGACTGGGCCCAAAATGATATTGACTTGCTAAATTCTATGCCAACTGCCGATCTTCAAACTATCGGGGTAAAATACAGGATTGCTTTGATCATTTCAGCTAGGAAAATCATCACCAAACATAACCTACTCAGATCGTTCCAAAACAAAGCTATGCAAATGGAGCACAACATACAAGAATTTAAAGATGAATTTGAACAATTGTTTATCAAAGGCCTCCCATCATTTTGGAATGGCAGAGGTTCATTATACAATCAGGAAGATTACAATACTCTCCTCATGCAATGCATAATGGACCATTCTAAATTTGAAGCTATAGAAGAAAGTCTAAAAGGCCCAAGTTTGGTAGAATATTTGGCTATAGACTTTGAAATTTTGAATAAGTTCAAAACAGTGAAAGTCGGCATGCCGACTATGTCCTATGCCATGTGCATTGACTTGGAGATTCTAATTAAAGAGATGATGGATTGAAGAATCCCCTCTGATTCA
>ML814572.1:63035-98653 GCA_009831015.1 Picea engelmannii | reverse complement strand
GTACATAAAGAGTTTCATTACCTTGGCTTCTTGTAACTCTACAATGCTTTCCTCTAACTTGTGGATTCTTGAGCTCTGCCACTGCTTTTTTGGCTTGCTCGACAGCCGCGAAACGAACAAATCCAAAGCCCCTATTCTTCTCAAACAGAGGATACTTTGGCAATATGATTTCAACAACTTCACCAACCTCACTAAACAGCTTCTTCAGATCCTCTTCACCAGCGTCCTTATCAAGCCCAGCAACAAACACTTCAAACTCTTTCTGCTTTATCCTCTCCTTGACCATGGCAGGCATTTCCACATCACGTTGGTCATCACCTCCGTCTCCCTCCACACCCTCTTCACGGCATCCTGCTCCTTCAGCAACTTCATTTCCATGGCTCTGCTCACCAATGACCACATTATTTTCAGCCGGTTCATCCTGTTGTTCTTTATCCTTACCCTCACCAACGTCCTCCTCGCTACCTTCTGCAGAGCGCTTATCAGCATCCTTGGTGGATTCTTTGTTCTCCATGTTGGCATCCTCTACGGGAATTTCCTTATCCGGCTCGCCTTCGACGCTTGGTTCGTTCAAATCTTGAAATACCTCGACGGCTTTCTCTTCGGCGTTGGGAGTTTCAACAGTGGGCGAAGCCTTCGCCTCTGCAGTCTCGACAGCCTCGGGCTCTGGCTTGGAGGGGTAGAGCTCACGGACTTGGCCAGGAGCCTTAGCCGCTGTTTTTTTCTGGGCGGTTGTCTCTACATTCTTCTTTACAAAACGAGGAGGCATTGTTGCAGAAAACTGATGCAGTGGGGATTGAAATCCGCACCTCCTACAGCTCAAAAGCACAGAAATGGAAAAAACCGAAAATAAAGAAAGGAGGCACACTTCTCTATATCAACGGCGGTACAAAGGAAGAAGGCAACCGAGCTAAATCCTGAGAAGCAATTCCTGTGTAGCTTAGTATTAAGGGATGTTAGGATTTAAAAAACTCAGCGCTTAGGTATCTTTGTGACTTAAATATATAAGTGAAGGGCGTGGAGAAATTGAGTTTTTCCGAAAAGGGCCAACTAGTGTATAAATGTATAAATTTAACAGTCAATTTGACTCCCAACCAATTATTTTTATGACCGTTTTTATTTAAAAATCACCTTTGGATATTTTATATTTATGCTTGCAAGTCATTTAAATTTATGTATTACATTTGTTTCTATTAAATTATGTGTTTCTATTCAATTTTTATGTGTTTCTATTCAATGTATAAATTTAACTGGCAATTTGACTCCCAACCAATTATTTTTATGACCGTTTTTATTTAAAAACCACCTTTTGATATTTTATATTTATGCTTGCAAGTCATTTAAATTTATGTATTACATTTGTTTCTATTACATTATGTGTTTCTATTCAATTTTTATGTGCTTCTATTCAATGTATAAATGTATAAATTTAACTGGCAATTTGACTCCCAACCAATTATTTTTATGAACCTTTTTATTTAAAAACCACCTTTTGATATTTTATATTTATGCTTGCAAGTCATTTAAATTTATGTATTACATGTCTTTCTATTCAATTTTGTTGTGAATTTTGTTGTGAATATAAGTGAAAATTTTGTTTATGAACGGGAAGAGAGGGCATATCCAAACTATGAAAAAGCTCCAAAACCAATCAACAATAGAAATTAATAAAAACAAGCATTGCAGTTTTATGTAAGCAACATAAATGTACTTAGAGAGTTATGCTTCTATTATAACAATAATTCTCTAATACCTTTGTACGGGTACATGCCCAACGATATACAGGTAGTTTGGCCAATGGTCCCAACTATCAAGAATGGGACAAGTCAACTAGATTTCAAATCATCGCAATCTACTATCTTCGCCATCACTCTTTGATATATGTGTGGAAAATATCTCAAAGTAGGCCATGTGCTTCTCGGAATATTTCATTTAAAACCTTCAACAATTAGGACAAGTGACGTGTCTTACCCTTTAATGATGGCTTGTTTTACCTTGAGGCTCCAATATCCTCTAGTACCAACACTAAAGAAACTACATAAAAACTCTCAAAATCAAACAAAAAATCTCTATTTCACAGAGACAAAAAAGAAAAGTCAATTCTATTATTTCTATTGGACAACAAAAATACCCTTCAATATGATTACTCTTTTTCCAAAGGTTGGTATTTTATGCTCAGTGTGCTTTGCATGATGTGATTCTCAACTTTTAAGCTTCATGATTCAATGTGCACGGTGTGGGATTGCAATTTGCATGATGTGAGTTGCAATGGAGATGGTTTTTTTCTAGTATGCCAAAAGACCCATTGTGGGCATAGTGTCTGCATATCCTGCAGTCTCATATTGAGGTCTCACGAGCATAGTCTATGCTTGTCTCAGTAGTCAAAATATCATCTTAGAGTCTCAACATTGTGGGTGCAGTATACGCTTATCTCAAAGTTTCATTTCGAAGAATGAAAGTCTCATCCAATGATATTATTGGCCCATTTTATTTTTTATTTTCTGCAACCCGATTTGGAAATGATTACAATTTAGTATCTTGGATCTTATAGTTGTGTATATATATATATATTCTAATTTTAAGGTTACATCCAAGCCAGATACCAAATTGGTGTGTGAGACTGATGCAGAACAACGACCTGCAACTCTAAAATACTACTTACTTGATGCAGAGAAACACGACTGTAGCACTGTATATTACTTGAGATAGAGCATAAACCTGCAAACAAATAATAACAATACAACTAACAACTACATGCTTTGTTCTTCCTTCACAATGTAGAACGAATCACATACATTACACGAAATAGAATTGTGAATGATTTAATTCACTATTGGAATCGAAGGATTTATTACAATCAGTGACAATATTTGAAACCAAAAAAACTCAGATGGTACATTAACCACAGTCCTATTACATCCACATGTGTGTTATCAATTATACCTATTTATTTCTGAACTGGTTGTTTGCATGCACTCTTGCAATTCCGCAATGAGCCTCTTATGTTCTCCTCCCTTGTGCACCTCTTCCTTTCCAGTTGATTTGTTTCCATGGATGTTTCATTTCTCAAGAAGTTGAGGAGATGAACCGTCATGAAAGTTTGTGGCCAACAATCTTCCTAATTATCCATTTGTTTGTTCCTTTGTCACAAGTGATTTCCACTTGGCATTTGATCTTTCTAAGACACGTTGATTGTTTCTTGAAGTGACAACATAGGAATCGTAGCACTTACACATCATAAAAACATGGGAGTAACAACATAAAGGTAAAAACAAGGTCCTTATTCCTCTTAAAATCTAATTGGACATAAAAATAAAAATAAAGTTTTTGGTGATGCAGATCAGTCGAGGCCAAGGATGCTCTTGCATCAGACACCCCTGGTAAGAAAAATCATGAGCTTCCAATTCATGTGGTAACTAGTTCATAGGTTGAAGAACTTTGTTGGCGTGATAGCTCCTGCTAAGACACCCATGATGCATCTTCTAATCCTTCTTTTCCATTTAATTAAATATTCCAAAAATTTATTTCGACATGTTTCTTTACCAACCCTTTTGGCCAAAATTTCTTCCATTTCTTCCACTAGTTTGACTGGTAGTTGTTTCTTCCATTCATCCAACGTACTTATTTCATCACATTTTTCTCCTTTATGAAAATCATACAAATATGCAACATTCAATATCAAAGAGATATCCAATTCCTCTGGTAATTCTAACTTATATGCATTTTCAGAAATTTTCCTCTAAATTTTGCATGGGCCTATATTTTTGTACTTTAGTTTATTGTAGGTACCATTGGGGAAAATTTCCTTCTGCAAATGTGTCATTACCAATTCACCTTCCTTCAAAACTTTCATTCTTCTCTGAAGATATACCCTCCTTTTGTACTTGAAATTACTCTGTTGCAGCCTCCTTTTTACTTGTTCATGTAATTCTTGAAGATCATCTGCAAAATCACTTGCATCGACACTCTTCCTTTCTTTCAAATCTAGAAACTTTATCAAGCCTACAATTTCTTTTGGTGACCTTCCATAAACAATATGGGAAGGACTCCTTCTGGTTGATCTATTCATCGAATCATATAGGTAAATTCAGTCTGTGAAAAGACCATATCCCATTGTTTGGGATTTTCACCACTCAAACTCCTCAATAAATTTCCGAGAATTTTGTTACCACTTCATTTTTCCCATCGATTTGTGGGTGATAGGAAGAACTATACAACAACTTGAATCCCATTTTCTTCCAAAGTGTCCTCCAAAAGTGACCAAGAAATCCCTTGTCTCAGTCCAAAGTAATACTCCTTGGCAAACCATGAAATATCACAACTTCTTTGAAGAATAAAATAACCATTTCAATTACATCACATGTCTTCTTGCATGGTATGAAATGTGCCATCTTTGAAAATTGATCTGCTACAACCATCACAAAACCATGCTTCCTTTGTGTCCCAGGAAGCCCCAAAACAAAATTCATGCTCACATCTTCCAAAGGCCCTTCGAGCACTAGAAATGGAGTATACAATCTCGTATTTTGACTTCTTCCCTTTGCTACTTGGAAAATTCTACAACATTCAACCAACTTTCTAACATCCTTGTTGATGCTAGGACAAAAATACCTTTCTTTTACCAACATTGTGGTCTTATCCATGCCAAAATGTCCACCTAAGTTGTACCACACCCAAGCTTATACCTTATGGGATATGCCACACAAAAACTCTTGCTGAACTTCATAAATTGTAACATCACAAGACCACCCAAGCCGGGGCCATGTCACTCTATAAAAAAAACAATTTCATCTTTATCTATAAATATAAATTTCAACAGAGAAATATACATTCTGCAAATATACAGATACGTAGGAAATTAATAGTAAATATATACATGGAGCATACAGAGGCCATACCCATAAATATAAAGACAGGTATAAATACATAGCATGAAATGAACACAAAATGAATACTCATCTTTTATCGAAGACCACCAAGTGTGTGCAAACCTTCCACGATCCTCCCAACCTTAGACCATGCTGCTCATAACTCTCAATAGTGGGTCACCACCAAGATAGGACTATACTCAAGCCGGGTAAAGGGATTCCTAGATAGGCTAAACCAAATTAGACAACAAGAAGGAACTTGTTCTAGGAGCCAGCTCAAACTAGCAGCCTACAGTCTCTCATTCCCCACATATCAGTCCCACCCCATGAAGTGTGCCCCTTCTCTTCTTAGCAATCCTCTGGCTACTCCACTTCCCTTCTAGGGCTTCAACAACAAGTTGAACATGAAGTCTTAGAGAAATGTAGCTACAGTTGGGCTCCCTCAGGAAAATCACTTCCCCAACAAACTCTCTCACCTCAAGAGAGTTTCTCACAGGATTGATAACCCACCTCTTCAATCCCATGGTCTTGGCAACCCATTTCTAGAGTTCAATGCCTAAGTCAACCAATTACAAGCTCAGGTGAAGGAATCAACAAAAAATGGGTATGAAACAGGTCATGGAAGCAAGAGGGGTCATTTAAGGAACATTATTGGTTTGGGTATGGTACAATACTGGCTTGAGTACAGTATGAGTAAGCTACCCATGACAGGGACGTACAAGGTACAACTTCTAGGTTGAAGAGGTTGAACGATAGAGGTCTCAGCGTGAAACGATGGCAGACTGGTGAATCGTGAAAAATGTGAGGGTGACCAGGGAGAGTGGTGCCCAACGAACTAATTTTCCCCACATATAACTCTATGCGCTATGATTGACACATGGCCCTCTAGGAGCTCGTTCCTCTCCACTTGTAGATTATTCCCCTTCCCATAAGAACTTAGGATAATATGAGATTTATCCTTTCCTTAGTCTTTTGGAATAATAATATATTATTCCCTTAGAGATAAGCCCTCTAGCTTAGACCCTTTCCTAGGTTCTTAGCCCCTCCCTTCCCCTTCCTAGTGGATTTTAGCCCCCCATACTCTTTTATTGTGGCCGGTATACATGTGGAGATGTATTATATTAATGAAATTAGTGTTTAGATATACAAAAATAGGCTACTTGGCCTTTAGCATCTAGGCTCTCCAACCTAGTCATCACATAATCCTCATAGCTTATAATCACTTGGCTCACGAGCCTATAAAGCATGTTTACAATTCAACTGGAGCTCGGTCTTGAGGTATTACATTCCCCTCCCCTTATTTATACATTGTCCTCTGTGTATCTTCTTTACATATTACCATCAAAATTTTCAAAAATATACAAAAAGATGTGGGTATTCTTCTCGCATAGCATATTCGTGCTCTCAAGTTGCATCCTTGGGACCGTACCAGGTCCATTGGACCTTTACTAGATCTATGGCTCGATTCTGTAGCTGCTTGATATTTCAGTTTAGTATGCACATTAGATGCACTTGAAAAGTGCCTTCTTCCTCCACCTAAATCACATTCCAATCAATGAAATGATTAGCATCAGGTATATACACTGTTAGCAATGACACATGGAATACATTATGAGTAGACATTGATGTAGGTAATGCAAGAATATAATCTATAAGCCCAATCCTCTCTAGGATTTCAAATGATCCATGATCACCCAATCCTTCACTTTCAAGAATATATTATCACCCATTTTAAATTCCCTATGAATTATACCCTTATCAGAATAGATTTTCTGGTTGTCTTGAGAAGCTTTTAAATTATTCTTTATTTTTTACATCTTCTCTTCCACTTCTGTAAGTAAATAAGGTCCAACCACTGCTCTATTTGTTGGGTTGTCCCATCCTACATGTGTGTTGCACCTTCTGCCATAAAATGCCTCAAATGGACTCATCTTTAGAGATGTTTGGTGCCCATTGTTATAAGCAAACTCTACGAAGTGTACCTAGTTTTCCCATTTTTATGGTTTATCTATCACGTACATCCTCAACATATCCTCAATCACTTGATTCACCCTCTTTGTTTTCCCATCAAATTATAGATGATAAGTTGTGCTAAAATTCAAATTTGTTCCAAATCCTCTAAATAATCCTTTCCAGAAATTTGATGTAAATTTTGGATCTTTGTCAAACACAATTGTCTTGGGTATACCATGCAATCAAGAAATTTCCCTCATATAAATATCAACAATGTTAGTTTTCTTGTGAGTGTGCTTCATTGGAATGAAATGAGAAACTTTAGTAATGTTGTCCACCACTACCATGATTGAATCATGTTGCTTGCTTGTTTTGGGTAGTTTGGTGATAAAATCCATTGTTACTACTTCCCATTTTCACTTAGGAATGCGTAATGGCTACAGCAACCCAGCTGGGTGTCTATGCTCATCCTTGACCATTTGACACTCCAAACATTTGGAAATGTACTCAACAATTTATTTCTTCATTCTTGGCCAATAATATTAGCTCTTGACATCTACAATTGTTTTTTGATACCTTGGGTGTCCAACATAAGGTACGTTATGCATTTCTCTCAATATCGGATTTTTCAATTCTTGGAAATTGAGTACATAAATTCTTCCTCTATACCTGAAAGTTTCATTATCTCCCACCTTGTAGTCTTTAATTTTCTGTTGCAAAATACCTTGTTGTAATTTTGTTATTACTTCCATGTATTGAAAATCTGATTTTGTAGCCTCTAAGATTTTCTCTTTCAAATCAAATTGGTACAGGTTGATGGTTGTAGCATGAAACTCATGCAATCTTTTGTTGAGTGTATCAACCACCTTGTTTTATTTCCCCTTGATATGCTTTATATCAAATTCAAATTTGTTGAGAAATTATAACCACCTACTTTGGTTGGCATTTAGAATTGGTTGATCAAATAAATATTTCAGACCATTATGGTCTGTCCTTAGCTCAAACATTTTCCCCATGAGTTAGTTCCTTCACTTCTTCAAGGCATGCACTATGGCTTTCAACTCCAAATCATGAGTGACATAATTCATTTCATGCTCCTTCAACTTCCTTGATTCAGAACATACAACATACCCATTATGACCAAGGACTCCACCAAGTCCTTATTTACATGCATATGTGCATACCATGAAATCTTCATTTGGATCAACAATCCTTAGAATTGGAGCATTGGTTAATAGTTTCTTCAAATGTGGCAAACTCTTTTCACACTCCAATGTCCACTGAAACTTCACTCCCTTCTTTTTCAAGGAAGGGATCAGGTGTGCAATCTTTGAGAATCCTAAAATAAATCTTTTGTAATAGCCTGCAAGGCCCATGAAGGATATAACTTATGTCACATTCTCAGGTGTTGACCATCCTCTAATGGCCTCAATATTTTCAGGATCCATTGTTATCCCTTCCTCATATATGACATGCCCAAATAATGAATTTGGTTCTGAGATGATCAATGAGGGATAGAGTAGGCCTCTTTTATATCAATATGGATCCTTAACAGACATCAAATTGGGGTAATAAAAAAGGTATCCAGTTCATTAAGTTTGTACTTTTGTATACAAGGATGTTGTGATAAATATTTAACCAAAACACAAAATTGGAGAAATTGTAAAAATACCCACACCATTAATCTTTTATTCCAATACATAAAATATTACAATGCAACAAAACCACTTTAAAAACTTCACCACATCATTTAATTAAAACAAATAAAAAACAAAACAAACAACCAACAATGTCTCTTTACCCTAAATGTCAATCAAAAACAATATTGAGAGGAGAGTATTGATATACACTTCCATAAATAATTAAAAACTTCACCACATCATTTAATTAAAACAAATAAAAAACAAAACAAACAACCAACAATGTCTCTTTACCCTAAATGTCAATCAAAAACAATATTGAGAGGAGAGTATTGATATACACTTCCATAAATAAATTGATGATAAATAATAGCAACACTAACTATGTTCCCTACAATAAAATCCAATTAGGAAAATGACCTCAAATTATGTGTTACGTGTATATAACTATAAATCCAAAATGACAAATTTCAAACTATATTATAAAAAAAATTATTCATTGATATTTTGTTATAAATAACAAGTCATAAAATTTAAAGAAACAAGTCTCTACCTTAAATGCACATTTTAATCCATTTCAATATAAACCATGGAACAAAACAAACTTTAAAATTGCCCGAAAATGACCTACTCAAAAGTAGCAAAATGAGCACGTGAAATCCTACAACAATATCCAAGGAAGGTGATGAGAGATATTATTTTCATCTTGAGTAGTTTAAACATTCTAAGAAATTATTCTTTTTCGGTCATATTTTCAGGGGACTTTTGCCCAAAATCAGGCTAGAAATTGTTAGATCAGCATGTTTGAGTGGTTACTTTTGTATAATCCAAGTGCCCTAGGAGTTTTTCAACATGTTGAATCCATTTCTTCTTTCAAAATGGATTTTAAACAAAAAACAATAATGATTTCATGCAGATTTATGTCATTGGACTCGACAAAAAATTCCATTTTGCAGAACAACTAGACAATGCCTATTCATTTTGATTAGAAAATGATCATGAAAATTCAATTCTTGTTCTTGAGAAATAACTTGAGTTCTCACTCAATTATAAACGCAAAAGTGATGATGATAAGCACTTGAACAAAAACCTACTTTTGAGTTCATTTGATTGCTAATTTCCCCCCTACTTTTGATTGATTCAAAAAAGAGGTATGACTACTTGAGCCCTCTAAGTAGATTAGGGTTAGGTATTGATTGAACCTACTCATGATCTTGAACATTTAGGAGGAATCTCTGAGATCTATAAATGAGCTCCCTTGTTTTCTTTAAGAGAAAGAGATATTGACACTCGAGAGATTTTAAATTAGGGAAGAATGATCAAAGGTCTAATTGACAAGCTCAATATAGAGGTTAGGTCTCTAGAACATATATGAATCAAGTCTAATTGAGTATCGAAGTTGAACTTGATGCATGATTGCTTGAGCACTCATCAAAGATATAAGATGAACACATAATAGAAAAACAAGATCAAGATCCTATTAGGTTTAGACCAAACCTTTGTTTAGTCTCATGTAAATTCCATGTCCTCTTATATATAATTTGGTGTGCAACCAACTTGCTTGGAGTCGTTAATATTACAGTCATGGGATGTTGATTGGCCATTTATAGTGAGCAGGTGCTCTTTTGTTCTATCTATAGATTCTTTAATTTTATATCCATGCAAAGGAAAATGCAATTACTATCTGATTCAATGACCCTACAGTATGGCCTTCCATGTCGTCCCCTTGACTTCATATTTGTTTTCAGCATCAATCTCCAAACTCATCACATTGTGAGTGTGGAAATAATCATCTTCTTCGTATTCTTCTTCCTCATATGTGTCTTCTTTGTCAAACTTTAGGTAGGATAGTTATTGGCATTCACTATTCACTATTTCTATGAATTTCTTGATAAAAGACTGAGTTTATGAACAATGGAAACTTATAAATGAAGAAAGTTGAGATTGACTTATTGATAACACAACATAAAATTAAAAACAATAACATTAGAATTAGTTATGGTTGATTTTTATTTTTTTTTATGACTAGGGGAGTTGATAACAGCGACAGTATCGCACTCGCATGACACGGGGTCGAATCCTACCTACTACCTTATAACCCCTAGGGAGAATCGCACAGCCTGCAAGAATCCCTCCGGATAAATCGAGGTTTGAACTAGTAACCTACTTAACAACACGAATGCCTTAACAATACCTTCTCTGGTCACTAAACCAACCCCCCGACAGTTGAGCTTGACTTATTGATAACAAAACACCAAATTAAAAACAAAAACATTATAATTTGAGTAATTATTTCAATTGAAAATTGAGTAAATTGATAACAATAACACAACATACAATTAAAAACAATAACATTAGAATTTGAGTAATTATTTTAATTGAAAATTAAATAAATCTTACATAAACAATAACATTAAAATTTGAGTAATTATTCAATTGAAAATTGAGTAAAGCTTACATATTTCTTTGCTTACTTCCTACTTTGATCTCTTACAATAACAAAGTGCACAAGCTTTAAGAATGAAATGCAATTGTGGAGGCATTATGTCTTTAGTCCATCTTTGAAGACAAGATCCCATCGGAAAGGAAGGTAATTTATCTATATCTTTTGGCATTAAATGAACACTCACAAGAGAAGCTAAGTGTTGTCCGTAAAATTGGACCAATACGGACATTTTTCAACAATGTGGTGGTTTGATGGAATAGCCTCATCGGCTGGATTAAATAGTGGAGCTGGTAGGGTTTTAAAAGTCAGATAAATCTGTAGCTACAAATGGTTCATAAAATGCGGTGCAGGGATCAATACAAGAGCGGAACTTTTAAGAGCTTGGGCACTGCTTACCTTGGCAAATATTTTGTCCATTAAGTCTATGCATCTTATAGGTGACTCAAAGATCATTATAGATTGGATGTGTGGCAAAGAGAGGCAACAAATCATTTCCTTGGATTGTTAGAAGGAGCGAGTTAATATTTTAATCTCTTCCTTCCAAAAAATCTATTTCGCACATGTTTACAGAGAAGGGAATCGTGAAGCAGACAGCCTCTCGAAGTTGGCACTCCAAAAAACCCCAGGGAAACTTACATATTACCAATGTTATGAGATGCACGAAGGGCCTCCACTCTTCTTGGACCTATATTAGTTTCCTTTGGCCAATATTTTGTTGTGTACAGTATTTCATTATCTGGTTGGGAGAAGATGATCTTTTTGTTATTTCTAGGCGCTCTGATTTTTACACAACTCAGATTTGTGAGCAGGTTTTATGTTTTGTTTCCTTTCGAAAATTCTCTGAATGATACAAATGCTGCCCATTTACTCTGTATCATACTCCCTCTCGAAGATGTGATCTAGAGAATGACAATTGTTGGTATCCGTGGACTAGGTCTTGTCTATTTAGCATATATTTCGATTTACTACTGTAAAATAAAATCAGTTTTATATTTTCATTAATATAAAGTAAAAAAAAATTGGAGATAAAAAACAGACTCCTTTACTTTTCAAATGAGGACATTGAAAAGCTAATCATGAATCTAATGTTTTGAACCACTAGTCACGGGAAAGAACATTCTATTATAATGTTTAAAACACCTAAACTGGGTGAGATGAAGAGCTTGCAATTACAAAAATTAGAACACTTTGACCATTAGTTGCGGAGTGATCAACATGTTTATGTTTAATATAAATATAATATGATATGAACCTGTTTGACTATTAGTTGCGGAGAGATTAAACATGTTTATGTTTAATATTAATATAATATGATAATGTGATTTCATAAAGTAATATATGAAATGTTTTATAATATATTAAGATAGTCTAATGTTATTTTATAAATAAAACTAATACTATAATACTATAAAATAATAAGATTTTTAATAAATATTTCCACGCTCAGCTATAAGAGTTTTAATAAATATTTCCGCTATAAGAGTTTTAATAAATATTTCCAGGCTCGGTTTGTCAAACAGTATTTTGTAACACTAACACTATATAATTTCTAAGCACTAGTTTACCTCATGGATTTTTAATAAATATTTTAATTTCCTTAAACATTCTAAAAACTTAAATTAATTTTGGCCTAAGTTTAAATAAGAATACCAATAATTTTATCAAATAAGAGTAAAT
The DNA here is from genome assembly GCA_009831015.1 of Picea engelmannii. Lineage (NCBI taxonomy): Eukaryota > Viridiplantae > Streptophyta > Pinopsida > Pinales > Pinaceae > Picea > Picea engelmannii. Next base: position 86,069 of record ML814572.1, on the reverse strand, counting down.
TATTGAGGCCAAATAGGAATATTAATAATTTTATTAAATTTATATACACATTATAAAAAAAACAAAAAGTTGATTATTAGTAGTCTACACCTAAAAGCCATATACTTAAAAATACAGGTATTTTAAAATTATTTAACAGATTTCTTCCATCAACCAAGATATCACATAAATGAATGAAATAAAAACAAATAATCAAACCTTCTAATGGAGGGTTAAACCAGGTTTCATCTTGAATATTAACCCTAATACAGAATGCTCTTACCAGGATGGAAATTGATCGTTCATTTAAGCTCTATCAAATATCAAATTATACTTATATCAATGTTGTAGTAGAAAATCATTGAACATTTATGATATGCAAAGTGAATTCTTTTCAATTTTATTGTTGGGTTGTAGTCTAAACATTTCACTAAATGATTTTTTTTTAATGATATTTTTGGGGGACTTTTGATTGAAATCATGTCATAAATTATTAAATTAACAAATTTGAGTAATTATTTTTGTATAATCTCAATGTTCCAAAGTTTTTCAATATGCTGAATTCATTTCTATATTCAAAAATAAAATTTAAATAATAAAAAATAATAATTTAATGCAAATTCCTGATAAAAAAACCATTTCATAAAATAGTTAGACAATGTATATTATTAGTTACACCAATTGATAACTAACTGAAATAAATAAATTGATTTCATTCATTCATCTGAAAACATAAATCCCAAATCCACCATTAAACCTAAAAAACTATTACTTCAATCAAGAAAAATCAATAAATGGACCTATCACTTCAATCAGAAAAAATCCAGAAATGGTTGACACTATTACTGCTTTATTGCATATTAGTTTGTACCTGCACCATAACCTAGCCTAGTCACTCCTCCATAATGTTATCTACAGCCGCTGCATCATAATCCAAATGACTCTTGGGTACTAAGGACTCCCCCAAGTCCTTATTTACATGCATATGTGCATACCATGAAATCTTCATTTGGATCAACAATCCTTAGAATTGGAGCATTGGTTAATAGTTTCTTCAAATGTGGAAACTCTTTTCACACTCCAATGTCCACTGAAACTTCACTCCCTTCTTTTTCAAGGAAGTGATCGGGTGTGCAATCTTTGAGAATCCTGAAATAAATCTTTTGTAGTAGTCTGCAAGGCCTATGAAGGATATAACTTATGTCACATTCTCAGGTGTTGACCATCCTCTAATGGCCTCAATATTTTCAAGATCCACTGTTATCCCTTCCTCATATATGATATGCCCAAATAATGAATTTGGTTCTGAGATGATCAATGAGGGACAAAATAGGCCTCTTTTATATCAATATGGATCCTTAACGGACATCAAATTGTGGTAATAAAAAATGTATCCAGTTCATTAAGTTTGTACTCTTGTATTCAAGGACGTCGTGATAAATATTTAACCAAAACATAAAATTGGAGATTGTAAAAATACCCACACCATTAATCTCTTATTCCAATACATAAAATATTACAATGCAAAAAAGCCACTTTAAAAACGTCACCACATCATTTAATTAAAACAAATAAAAAACAAATGGCATAACCATTATGACTAAGGACTCCACCAAGTCCTTATTTACATGCATATGTGCATAGCATGGAATCTTCATTTGGATCAACAATCCTTAGATTTGGAGCATTGGTTAATAGTTTCTTCAACTGTGGCAAACTTTTTTCACACTTCAATGTCCACTGAAACTTCACTCCCTTCTTTTTCAAGGAAGTGATCGGGTGTGCAATCTTTGAGAATCCTGAAATAAATCTTTTGTAGTAGCCTGCAAGGCCCATGAAGGATATAACTTACGTCACAAACGACATACCCATTATGACTAAGGACTCCACCAAATGACATACCCATTATGACTAAGGACTCCACCAAGTCCTTATTTATCTAAAGGAAGGTAATTTATCTATCTCTTGTGAGTGTTCATTGTTGATCCAAATGACATACCCAATGGACACTGAACACCCACAAGAGTATGTTGAAAGGAAGGTAATTTATCTATCTCTTTTGGAATTAAATGAACACTCACAAGAGAAGCCAATTGTTGTCCATAAAACTGGACCAATACAAACATTTTTCAGCAATGTGGTGGTTTGATGGAGCAGCCTCATCGGTTGGATTAAATAGTGGAGCTAGCAGGGTTTTAAAAGTCAGCTAAATCTGTAGCTACAAATGGTTCATAAAATGCGGTCCAGGGACCAATACAAGAGAGGAACTTTTAAGAGCTTGGGCAGTGCTTACATTGGAAAATATTTTGTCCATTAAGTCTATGCATCTTATAGGTGACTCAAAGATCATTATATATTGGATGTGTGGCAAAGAAAGGCTACAAGTCATTTCCTTGGATTTATCGAAGGAGCGAGTTAATATTTTAATCTCTTCCTTCCAAAAAATCTCTTTCGAGCATGTTTACAGAGAAGGGAATCGTGAAGCAGACAACCTCTCGAAGTTGGCACTCCAAAAAACCCCAAGAAAACTTACATATTATCAATGTTATGAGATGCACGAAGGGCCTTGACTCTTCTTGGACCTATATTAGTTTCCTTCAGCCAATAATTTGTTGTGTACAATATTTCATTATCTGGTTGGGAGAAGATTTTTTTATTATTTCTAGGCACTCTGATTTTTACACAACTCAAATTTGTGAGCAAGTTTTATGTTTTGTTTCCTTTCAAAAATTCCCTGAATGATACAAATGTTGCCCATTTACTCTGTATCATACTCCCTCTCAGAGATGTGATCTAGAGAATGGCAGTTGTTGGTATTCGTGGACTGGGTCTTGTCTATTTAGCATATGTTCAAATTTACTGTTGTATGATCAGTTTTATATTTTCATTAATATAAAGTGAAAAATTTTGGAGAAAAAAAACAGACTCCTTTACTTTTTAAATTAGGACATTGAAAACCTAATCATGAATCTAATGTTTTAAACCACTAGTCATGGGAAAGAACATGCTATTATAATGTTTAAAACACCTACACTGGGTGAGAGGAAGAGCTTGTAATTACAAAAATTAGAACACTTTGACCATTAGTTGCGGAGTGATCAACATGTTTATTACATCTAAAGGCATACACCTATTGACAATGGGCACATTTAATAGGTTTTTAGTTCTTAATACATTTTCTATGGACGAGATTAAATATGCCTAGAATATTCTTAGTTGTCACAATAAATAAATGGCTCTGATTTCATCTATTAACTTCCGAGATGTTATAAAGACATCCATTTATATGTTTACTTTTTTACATTTACCTAGTCATCTTTAAAAAATACTGTGTTCACTAACTTATTGCCATGTCTACCTGATTAAAAAATATTAAGGTATTAAGATGGTCGCGTTTCTGTGTTGGCATCACCAGCAGTAACCATTCAAAATTTTAACAGCCAGCCACCTTTCAATGTTCACTAGCTGTGAGTTAACAACTATGCTAGTGTTTAATATAAATATAATATGATATGAACCTGTTTATGTTTAATATTAATATAATATGATAATATGATTTCATAAAAGTAATATATGAAATGTTTTACAATATATTTAATATTAATATAATATGATAATGTGATTTCATAAAAGTAATATATGAAATGTTTTATAATATATTAAGATACTCTAATGTTATTTCATAAATAAAACTAATACTATAAAATAATAAGAGTTTTAATCAATATTTCCACGCTCACTTATAAGAGTTTTAATAAATATTTCTTGGCTCGGTTTGTCAAACAGTATTTTGTAACACTAACACTCTGTAATTTCTAAGCACTAGTTTACCTCATGGATTTTTAATAAATATTTTAATTTCCTTAAACATTCTAAAAACTTAAATTAATTTTTGCCTAGTTTAAATAAGAATACCAATAATTTTATCAAATAAGAGTAAATTATTGAGGCCAAATAAGGATATCAGTAATTTTATTAAATTTATATACACATTATAAAAAACAACAAGAAGTTGATTATTAGTAGTCTACACCTAAAAGCCATATATTTAAAAATACAAGTATTTTAAAATTATTTAACAGATTCCTTCCATTAACCAAGACATCACATAAATGAATGAAATAAAAACAAATAACCAAATCTTCTAATGGAGGGTTAAACCAGGTTTCATCTTGAACATTAACCCTGATACATAATGCTCTTACCAGGATGGAAATTGATCGTTCATTTAAGCTCTATCAAATATCAAATTATACGTATATCAATGTTGTAGAAAATCACTGAACATCTATGATATGCAAAGTGAATTCTCTTCAGTTTTATTGTTGGGTTGTAGTCTAAACATTTTACTAAATCATTTTTTTTGGACGATATTTTTGGGGGACTTTTGATTGAAATCCTGTCATAAATTGTTAAATTAACAGATTTGAGTGATTATTTATGTATAATCTCAATGCCCCAAAGTTTTTCAATATGCTGAATCCATTTCTATAAATGTACTTAGAGAGTTATGCTTCTATTATAACAATAATTCTCTAATACCTTTGTACAGGAACATGCCCAATGATATAAAGGTAGTTTGGCCAATGGTCCCAACTATCAAGAATGGGACAAGTCGACTAGATTTCAAATCATCGCAATCTACTATCTTCACCATCACTCTTTGATATATGTGTGGAAAATATCTCAAAGTAGGCCATGTGCTTCTAGGAATATTTCATTTAAAACCTTCAACAATTACGACAAGTGGTGTGTCTTAACCTTTAATGATGGCTTGTTTTACCTTGAGGCTACAATATCCTCTAGTACCAACACTAAAGAAACTATGTAAAAACTCTCAAAATCAAACAAAAAATCTCTATTCCGCCGAGACAAAAAAGAAAAGTCACTTCCATTATTTCTATTGGACAACGAAAAGACCTTCAATATGATTACTCTTTCTCCAAAGGTTGGTATTTTATGTTCAGTGTGCTTTGCATGATGTGATTCTCAACTTTTAAGCTTCATGATTCAATGTGCACGGTGTGGGATTGCAATTTGCATGATGTGAGTTGCGATGGAGATGGTTTTTTTCTAGTATGTCAAAAGACCCATTGTGGGCATAGTGTATGCATATCCCGCAGTCTCATATTGAGGTCTCACGGGCATAGTCTATGCTTGTCTCAGTAGTCAGAATCTCATCTTAGAGTCTCAACATTGTGGGTGTAGTATGTGCTTATCTCAAAGTCTCATTTCAAAGAATCAAAGTCTCATCCAATGATATTGTTGGGCCATTTTATTTTTTATTTTCTACAACCCGATTTGGAAATGATTACAATTTAGTATCTCAGATCTTATAGTCATGTATATATCTATTCTAATTTTAAGGTTACAGCCAAGCTAGATACCAAATTGGTGTGTGAGACTGATGCAGAACAACGACATGCAGCTCTAAAATACTACTTACTTGATGCAGAGAAACACTACTGTAGCACTAAATATTACTTGAGATAGAGCATAAACCTGCAAACAAATAATAACAATACAACTAATAACTACACGCGTTGTTCTTCCTTCACAATGCAGAACAAATCACATACATTACAAGAAATAGAATTGTGAATGATTTAATTCACTATTGGAATCGAAGGATTTATTACAATCAGTGACAATATTTGAAACCAAAAAAACCCAGATGGTACATTAACCACAGTCCTATTACATCCACATGTGTGTTATCAATTATACCTATTTATTTCCGAACTGGTTGTTTGCATGCACTCTTGCAATTCCTCACTGAGCATATTTTGTTCTCCTCCCTCGTGCGGCTCTTCCTTTCCTGTCGATTTGTTTCCATGGATATTTCATTTCTAAGGAAGTTGAGGAGATGAACCATCATGGAAGTTTGTGGCCAACATTCTTCCTAATTATCCATTTGTTTGTTCCTTTGTCACAAGTGATTTCCACTTGGCGTTTGATCCTTCTGAGACACATCGATTGTTTCTTGAAGTGACAACATAGGAATCGTATCACTTACACATAGTAACAACATAAAAGTAAAAACAAGGTCCTTATTCAGATGATGTAGATCACCCAAGGCCAAGGATGCTCTTGCATCAAACACCCCTGGTAAGAAAAATCGTGAGCTTCCAACTCATGTGGTAACTAGTTCATAGGTTGAAGAACTTTGTTGGCATGCTAGCTCCTACTCAAACACCCACGATGCATCTTCTAATCCTTTCTTTTTCATTTAATTAAATATTCCAAATATTTATTTCGACATGTTTCTTTACCAACCCTTTTGGCCAAAATTTCTTCCATTTCTTCCACTGGTTTGACTGGTAGTTGTTTCTTCCATTCATCTAGTGTACTTATTTCATCACTTTCTTCTCCTTTATGAAACTCATACAAATATGCAACATTGAATATTAAAGAGATATCGAATTCCTCTCGTAATTCTAACTTATATGCATTTTCATAAATTTTCCTCAAAATTTTGCATGGGCCTATGTTTTTGTACTTTAGTTTATTGTAGGTACCATTGGGGAATATTTCCTTCTGCAAATGCACCATTACCAATTCACCTTCCTTGAAAACTTTCATTCTTCTCTGAAAATATACCCTCCTTTTGTACCTGGAATTACTCTGTTGCAGCCTCTTTTTCACCTATTCATGTAATTCTTGAAGATCATCTGCAAACTCACTTGCATCGACACTCTTCCTTTCTTTGAAATCTAGAAACTTTATCAAGCCTACAATTTCTTTTGGTGACCTTCCATAAACAATCTGGAAAGGACTCCTTCTGGTTGATCTATTCATCGAATCATATAGGTAAATTCAGTCTGTGCAAAGACCATATCCCATTGTTTGGGATTTTCACCACTCAATCTCCTCAACAAATTTCCAATAATTTTGTTACCACTTCATTTTTCCCATCGATTTGTGGGTGATAGGAAGAACTATACAACAACTTGGATCCTATTTTCTTCCAAAGTTTCCTCCAAAAGTGACCAATAAATATCGTGTCTCTGTCTGAATTAATACTCCTTGACAAACCATGAAATCTCACAACTTCTTTGAAAAATAAAACAACCATTTCAATTACATCACTTGTCTTCTTGCACGCTATGAAATGTGCCATCTTTGAAAATTGATCTGCTACAACCATCACAAAACCATGCTTCCTTTGTGACCTAGGAAGCCCCAAAACAAAATTCATGCTCACATCTTCGCAGGGCCCTTCGGGCACAAGAAATGGAGTATACAATCTCATATTTTGACTTCTTGCTTTTGCTACTTGGAAAATTCTATAGCATTCAACAAACTTTCTAACATCCTTGTTGATGCTAGGCCAAAAATTCCTTTATTTTACCAACATTGTGGTCTTATCGATGCCAAAATGTCCACCTAAGTTGTACCACACCCAAGATTATACCTTATGGGATATGCCACACAGAAACTCTTGCGGAACTTCATAAATTGTAACATCCCCAGACCACCCAAGTCATGGCCATGTCACTCTATAAAAACAATAATTTCATCCTTATCTATAAATATAACTTTCAACAGAGAAATATACATTCTACAAATTTACAGATTCCTGCAGAAATAATAGTAAATATATACATGGAGCATACATAGGCCATGCCCATAAATATAAAGACACGTATAAATACATAGCATGCAATGAACACAAAATAAATACTTATCTTTTATCGAATACTACCAACTCCATGCAAACCTTCCACGATCCTCCCAACCTTAGACCATGTTGCTCATAACTCTCAATAGTGGGTCACCACCAACATAGGACTATACTCTAGTCAGGTAAAGGGATTCCTAGATAGCTTGAGACAAATCAGACAACAAAAATGAACTTGTTCCAGGGGCCAACTCAAACTAGCAGCCTAGAGTCTTTGATTCCCTGCATATCTGTCCCACCCCATGAAGTGTGCCCCTTCTCTTCTCAACAACCCTTTGGCTGTCGCACTTCCCTTCTAGGGCTTCAACAACAAGTTGAACATGAAGTCTTAGAGAACTATAGTTTCAGTTGGGCTCCCTTAGGAAAATCACTTCCCCAACAAACTCTCTCACCTCAAGAGAGTTTCTCACAGGCCTAATAACCCACCTCTTCAATCCCATGGGCTTGGCAACCCTTTTGTTCAGTTCAATGCTTAAGTCAACCAGTTACAAGCTTAGGTGAAGGAATCAACAGAAAATGGGTATGAAACAGGTCAAGGAAGCAAGAGGGATCATTTAAGGAACAATATTGGTTTGGGTATGGTACAATACTAGCTAGGGTATAGTATGAGTAAGATACCCATGAAAGGAAGGTACTAGGTACAACTTCTAGGTTGCAGAGGTTGAATGATGGAGGTCTCAGCGTGAAACGATGGCAGACTGGTGAATCATGAAAAATGTGAGGGTGACTAGGGAGAATGGTGCCCAATGAACTAATTTTCCCCACATATAACTCTATGCGCTATGATTGACACATGGCCCTCTAGGAGCTCGTTCCTCTCCACTTATAGATTATTCCCCTTCCCATAAGAACTTAGGATAATATGAGATTTATCCTTTCCTTAGTATTTTGGAATAATAATATATTATTCCCTTAGAGATAAGTCCTCTAGCTTAGACCCTTTCCTAGGCTCTTAGCCCCTCCCTTCCCCTTTCTAGTGGATTTTAGTCCCCCATACTCTTTAATTGTGGTCAGTATACACGTGGTGATGTATTATATTAATGATATTAGTGTTTACATATACAAAAATAGGCTACTTGTCCTTTAACATCTAGGCTCTTCGACCTAATCATCACATAATCCTCATAGCTTATAATCACTTGGCATAGCAGCCTATAAAACATGTTTACAATTCAACTGGAGCTCGGTCTTGAGGTATTACATTCCCCTCCCCTCCCCTTATTTATGCATTGTCCTCTGTGTATCTTATTTGCATATTACCATCAAAATTTTCAAAAATATTCAAAAAGATGTGGGTATTCTTCCCGCATAGCATATTCGTGCTCTCAAGTTGCATCCCCGGGACCGTACCAGGTCCATTGGACCTTTATTAGCTCTATGGCTCGATTATGTAGTTGCTTTATATTTCGGTTTAGTATGCACATTAGATTCACTTGAAAAGCACCTTCTTCCTCCACCTAAATCACATTCCAATCAATGAAATGATTAGCATCAGGTATATACTTTGTTAGCAATGACACATGGAATACATTATGAATAGACATTGATGCAATTAATGCAAGAATATAAGTTATAATCCCAATCCCCTCTAGGATTTCAAGCGACCAATGATCACCCAATCCTTCACTTTCAAGAATACATGATCACCCATTTTAAATTTCCTTTGAATTATACCCTTATCAACATAGATTTCTTGGCTCTCTTGAGAAGCTTTTAAATTATTCTTTATTTTTTACATCTTCCCTTCCATTTCTTAAGTAAATCAGGTCCAACCACTGCTCTATTTGTTGGGTTGTCCCAACCTATAGCTGTGTTACACCTTCCACCATAAAGTGCCTCAAATGGACTCATCTTTAGAGATTTTTGGTGCCCATTGTTATAAACAAACTCTACCAAGTGTAGGTAGTTTTCCCATTTTTATGGTTTATCTACCACGTACATCCTCAACATATCCTCAATCACTTGATTCACCCTCTTTGTTTTCCCATCAGATTATAGATGATAAGTTGTGCTAAAATTCAAATATTGTTCCAAATCCTCTAAATAATCCTTTCCAGAAATTTGATGTAAATTTTGGATCTTTGTCAAACACAATTGTCTTAGGTTTACCATGCAATCGAGAAATTTCCCTCATATATATATCAACAATGTTAATTTTCTTGTGAGTGTGCTTCACTGGATTGAAATGAGCAGCTTTAGTAATATTTTCCACCACTACCATGATTGAATCATGTTGCTTGCTTGTTTTGGGCAGTTTAGTGATAAAATCTATTGTTACTACTTCCCATTTTCACTTAGGAATGCATAATGGCTGCAGCAACCTAGCTGGGTGTCTATTCTCATCCTTGACCATTTGACACTCCAAACATTTGGAAATGTACTCCACAATTTATTTTTTCATTCTTGGCCAATAATATTAGCTCTTGACATCTACAATAGTTTTTTGATACCTTGGGTGTCCAACACAAGGCACATTATGCATTTCTCTCAATATCAGATTTTTCAATTCTTGGAAATTGAGTACATAAATTCTTCCTCTATACCTGAGAGTTTCATCATCTCCTAGCTTATAGTCTTCAATTTTCTGTTGCAAAAGACCTTGTTGTAATTTTGTTATTACTTCCATATATTGCAAATCTGTTTTTGCAGCCTCTAAGATTTTCTCTTTCAAATCAAATTGTTACATGTTGATGGTTGTAGCATGAAACTCATGCAATCTTTTGTTGAGTGTATCAACCACCTTGTTCTATTTCCCCTTGATATGCTTTATATCAAAGTCATATTCATTGAGAAATTATAACCACCTACCTTGGATGGCATTTAGAATTGGTTGATCAAATAAATATTTCAGACCATTATGGTCTGTCCTTAGCTCAAACCTTTTCCCCATGAGGTAGTTCCTTCACTTCTTCAAGGCATTCATTATGGCTTCCAAATTCAAATCATGAGTGACATAATTCCTTTCATGCTCCTTCAACTTCCTTGATTCATAACATATGACATACCCATTATGACTAAGGAGTCCACCAAGTCCTTATTTACATGCATATGTGCATACCATGAAATCTTCATTTGGATCAACAATCCTTAGAATTGGACCATTGGTTAATAGTTTCTTCAAATGTGGCAAACTCTTTTCACACTCCAATGTCCACTAAAACTTCACTCCCTTCTATTTCAAGGAAGTGATCGGGTGTGCAATCTTTGAGAATCCTGAAATAAATATTTTGTAGTAGCCTACAAGGCCCATGAAATATATAACTTATGTCATATTCTCAGGTGTTGACCATCCTCTAATGGCCTAAATATTTCCAGGATCCACTGTTATCCCTTCCTCATATATGATATGCCCAAATAATGAATTTTGTTCTAATAAAATGAGCACTTGCTTAGTTTGACATACAACTGATGCTCCCTTAACATTTGTAATACCATCTTCAAGTGTTTCTCATGCTCTTGTTCTAAATTGGAATATATAAGAATGTCATCCAAAAAGACAATGACAAACTTATCCAGGTATTCTTTGAAAATGCCATTCATTAAACACATGAAGATGGTTGGTGCATTTGATAACCCAAATGGCACCACTATGAACTCATAATGACCATACCTTGTTATGAAAGAAGTCTTGTTGATGTCTTCATCCTTAATTCTTACCTGATAATAAGATGACCTGAGATCAATCTTGGAGAATATTTTTGCATTCTTCAACTAATCAAAGAGGTTATCGATCCTTGGAAAAGGATACTTATTCCAATACAAGGTCATCAATTTCCTGAAGTCAATACAAATTCTCAATGTTCCATCTTTCTCTTTCACAAATAATACTAGAGAACCCTAAGGTGACACACTTGAGTGTATATACCCCTTCTTCAGAATCTCTTCAAGCTAAATTTGCAACTCCTTCAGTTCTGGTGTACTCATCCTGTAAGGAGTCTTGTATATTGGAGATGCTCCAGGCATTAGATTGATGGAGAAATCAATATCTCTCTTAGGCGATAATCTTGGTATTTCTTTAAATACATCCTCAAAATCCTTTAGGACTGCATAATCTTCAATATTTGACACCTTATCCTTACGGTTTCTCTTCCATATGAGTTTCAAATAATTTACACCCTTTTATGTAACATTTCTTCAGCTGTAATGCTAAAATTTCTCTGACAATTATTGCCCTGGGAATTCCCTGCATTATCCTTAGGTTCCCTTCCTCATCCCAGCCAGTAAATTCTTTGTTACAATAGTCTAATATAGAATGGTGTTGTTCCAACCAATCCATACCAATTATACAATCATAGGAACCCAAAGGAAAGATTTTCAAATATGCCTTGGTGCTTAGCCCATTCATGTCCATTGGGAATGACTTAACCATCTCATTAAATTTTCTTTTGGCTCTGGTAGCCAGATGCACCAACCAAGATTTTCCATGCTTTCTTCTTGTCAAATGAAATCTTTCCACCATCTTAGGATCTATATAACTATGAATGTCTCCTGAATCAATTAAAATTACAATGGTTTAGTTTTTTATCATACATTCCACTTCAATCATGTGTGATTGAAACTCATCTTGATTGTTGTCTAGGGATGCAAAGATCCTGAGTACATTCCTTCCCATGTCCTCCATTGTTTCATCTTTCTGTACATTTTGAACAAATCTCACTTTTTCACTTATGTGGGGACAGTCTCTATACATATGATTTCCCTGACAACCCAAACATTGAATAGGTGGTTGCCTTATCCTTTTCCCACATGTCTTAATCGTTCTGGGCTCTCTAGAAGTTGGTTGTCCCTTAGGACTATTTCTGAAGAATGGTATCTTATTCCCCTTCTTCCTCTGTTCCATCTTAAATTTTTTCTTGTCTTTCCAAGCTTTCTAGAAAGTTGGCTTTCCTTTATGTTGATCATATAGGCATTTAGCATGCCTTATGGTCTCCTCTAAAGTCTTGGGATTATCATTTTGTATCTTCTCACTAATGAAGGATGGTAGCCCACTCAAATACCTATGAATCTTAATTGTCTCATCCTTGATGAAGGAGACATACTTTAACAATTCTAAAAACCTTCTTTCATATTCATTCATGGTCATACTCCGTATCTTGAGTTCAAATAACTCCTTCATTTTATTTTCATGATATCTATTAGTTAAGTATTTTGTTTGAAAATGCTTCTTCAATTCCTTCCAAGTAACATTTTTCTCTTTAATGTGTTGCACCTACACAAGTTTGTCCCACCGCATGGATGCATTTCCCTTGAGCTTATAGATAGCAATTCTTCCTTCTGCATGTGAAGAATAATTATGCAATTGAAAATAATTTCTCATGCCTCTGCATCCTCTTCCTTCTTGTGCTTACCTTCAAACATAGGAGGTTTTATCTTGTTCATTTCCCCTTGTAGCTCATCCACCCCAGACCTCTTCTTATTCTTTCTGAAAGGGGATGGACTTGAACTACTATGTTCTCACCTATTGGAATTCCTTGAGGAGTGATGGTGATGCTTGCTAACATTTCTTTTTATATTTTTCTTATTAGGAGACTTGTGACTCCCAGATTTTCTTGAGTCATTCTCCTTATCCAATTTCTTTTCAATTATGTCCAATCTCTGCATTAAATCCATGTTGAAGTTTTCCTCCTACTCATTGGATTTCATAATCCTTTCATTATCATGTTTTTGACTTTGGACATCCTTCTGCAAATTTTTAATGGTCTCTACCATATCCATGATTTCTTCATTTCCATACTCATGTTCATTGGAGTTTGTACCTTCAATACCCATATGGACATCCATCCCTCTAATATCATATTCCTAGTTGTAAGCCCCCTGTGTATCTTCCATCTCTCTACACTTTGTTTTGATTATGGTATGATCTATTTGTTGTTAACTCTACAAAATGTGCAACCAACAAAGCTTTGTCAGGCTAATTGTCTCAACAATTTCATGAAAATATGAACCATTCTGATTCAATAATATATCTGACTTCTTTCTTATGATTTTCTGAGAAATTGATTATTCAACTCAATTTTTTGTGTGAACAATTATATTATATTGTCCAATATCTTTCCAATGACTTCTCCCTTCCTAAATTCTCAGTCTTGAGCATAAAGTTATGGATATTTGAAAATTTTCCTTCCTTGGAGGTAGTCCCTGTACAATTATTATTCTTCTTCAGAGTCAAATTAACTCTTGGACTTGTGTTGAATCCCCTCATAACTACATAAGCCTTCTTTACATATTTAGGCATAGGTATTTACAAATCGAAACCCCACAGACTCCTTCCTTTAGAACCTTTATGTCCTTGAAAACAACAATTCGGCACTAACCCTCTTTTATTTTGACCAAAGTCTCATATGACCAAGGGATATGAGAAAGTGTTTAGTTGATATGTGCTTATCTGGAGCTTCGGGACTTCATGTCTCCAGAACTCCAAGCTTTAGGGGTCTCACCTTCGTCACACTTCATTTTCCCCGAATGCAGAACTAATGAACTTCTCAATAGACCTTTCTTCAGAGCTTCGGGGCTCCGGTGCTTCAGAGCTTTAGGCCTTAGAGGTTTTAATTTCACCCTACAAGATTTCTTTTGAACTCTGAACTTCCAAATTTCTAGGCTTGTGCTTCAGCATTTCATTACTCTAACAATCTGTTGCTTTGGGCTACGGAAGTTTGGACCACACAAAATGCAAATTTCCCTGAGTCTCGAATGGGAGAACTACTTTAGTGCTCCCAGGATCCAGAGCTTTAGGCTTACGAAGATCTTGCAACAACATACACACAGTCCCCCAAATGTCGAACTGGTGAACTGCAAGAGAATCTCTCTAGAGATTTGTGCTTTGGAGGTTCTTGCAAAAACATACTCCCATATCTATGAATGTTGAATATTCGAACTTATAGAGTCTTATCAGCCATCATGCACCAGCAGGGTGTTACGTGTCGAAAATATAGAGATGACATGTGGCCCAATCTATGAGTGACATGTGTCAAGTTCTAATTAGCCCAAAAGGTCTGTGAAAATCTTGAAACAAGATGACATGTGACATTCTTAGAATGAGTCCACATCACCCTAGGTGATGTCAACATGCTACGTCACTCCAACACTTCGAGACTTCGAAGAAATTCTCAATACCACACAACACATCTCCCAAATGTCGAATTTCCAGGCAGGTCAATGTAAGTGTAGTTGACATCATCATGTCGCGTCACTCCGGTGCTTCGAGACTTCGGGACTTCATAGAATCCCACACCAAAGCACATTGAAACACCCAAACGTCGAATTTCTGAACTCCCAAACACTGTTCTCTGGAGCTTCAAAACTTCAGGGCTTGAGGACTTTGGAAAAAGACTCATCTGGACACTTTAAAACTCCCAATCATCAAAATTTCAACCTCTGATCAGTTCCATGTCACTTCGTTGCTCTGATAATTCAACACTTCGGGCTTCTTAAGATATCATACTAGCACACTTTATAACTCTCGAACACCAAACTTCCAAACAAGTTTTCCCTAAAGCTTCAAGATTTTGACTCACTCGGACTTTGAAACTTCGGGCTTCAGAGGATTTTGTTGTTGAACACCACTCCACCCCCGAACTTTCGAACACCGAAATTCCAAACACTTGATAATCTTCATACACGTGTGCCCGAACATTAACGGTCTGAATTGGTTTCAGACTTCGGGACTTTGGGGAAAAATGCACTCTGTGCAACCACAACCAGATTTCCTTGAATGAAGAACTGTCAAACCAATTGGGGGATCCAACGGTCCTCCTTCTCCCAAATGGTCTATGGTGTATATTCACTAGGAGACTTCGGGGCTTCAAGGATTTTTCCACCTTTTTTCAATGTCTTAAAAATTGTCGAAGCAATAAAGTATGAAGGAATTGAAAGGGTTAATCATCACACTCCCTTTCCCAGATATGACGGTTGTGAAAGATTTGGTCCCTTCCCGAACCAATCTTATTTCCAATGTGGTTTCCCAAACTACTACACCTCATGATATTTCAAACATAGCTAAGGTGTGCTCTCGGTGCCCTCTTGGCACTCATGGACGCTTTGAAACTCGAATTGTTTCCATTTTGACAACAATTCTCTCCAAAAAAATTTAATTCAAATTCCACTTACATGGCCTATCCAGGCTCAGTGTTAAAAAATGGAGCTCTGATACCAAATTGTAACACACCCATGCTAATACCTGTTGGGCTATTCCACACAAAAACTCTTGCGGAAGTTCATAAATTGTAACATCCCTAGACCACCCAGACCGAGGCCATGTCACTCCACAAAAACAATAATTACATCTATATATATAAATACAAATTTCAACAGAAAAAATTACATTTTGAAAATATACATATTCATGCAAAAATAACAGTAAGCATATACATGAAGCATACATAGGCCATACCCATAAATATAAAGACAGGTATAAATACACAACATGCAATGAACACACAATTGATACTTATCGTTTATCGAAGACCACCAACTATGTGTATACTTTCCACGATCCTCCTATACTTAGACCATGTTGCTCATAACTCTCAGTAGTGGATCACCCTCGAGCTGGGACTAAAATCCACTCGGGCAAAGAGATTCCTAGATAGGCTGAGACAAATCAAACAATGGGAAGGATCTCATTCCAAGATACAACTCAAACTAATAGCCTGCAGTCTCTCCTTCCCCACATTCCTATGGCACCCCAGAAAGAGTGCCCCTTCTCTGCTCAATATTCCTTTGGTTTCCCCACTTCCCCTCCAAGGCTTCAACAACATGTTGAACTTGAAGTCTTATAGCATGGTAACTATAGTTGGGCTCCCTCAGGAAAATCACTTCCCCATCAAAATATCACCTGAAGAGAGTTGCTCATGGGCCTGAAAACTAGCCTCTTCAATCCATGCGCATGACAACCGGCCTCTTTAATCCCAAGAGCTTGACAACCTACTTATTTAGTTCAATGCTTAAGTCAACCAGTTACAGGCTCAGGAAAGGCAACAACAGGAAAAAGGTATGAAACAGGTGAATGCATCAATAGGGATCAATTAAGGAATAGTACTAGTTCAGTTACGGTACAGTACTGGCTCGGGTATAGTACAGGTACGCTACCCATGACAGGAAGTTATTGTGTACATATTATGGGTTGCAGAGGTCAAACGATGGAGTTCTCCGTGTGAAATGATGGAATACTGGTGAATCATGAAAAATGTGAGGGTGACCGGAGAGAATGATGTCCAACAAACTAATTTTCGCCACATATAATTGCATGAGACCTGATTGACACATGGCCCTCTAGGATCTCTTTCCTCTCCACTTGTACATCATTCCTCTTTCCATAAGAACGCAGGATAATATTATATTTATCCTTTCCTTAGACTTTTGGAATAATAATATAATGTTCCCTTAAAGATAAGCCCTCTAGATTAGCCCCTTTCCTAGGCTCTTATCCCCTCCCTTCCCCTTCCTAGTGGAGTTTAGTCCCCATTACTTTTTTATCATGGTCGGTCTACACACATAAATGTATTATATTAATGATATGAGTGTTTACATATACAAAAGTAGGCCCATTGGCCTTTAACATATAGGCTCTCTAGAATAATCATCACATAAGCCTTCTAGATTATAATCACGTATCTCACCAACCTATAAAACATGTTTACAATTCAACTGGGGATCGGTATTGGGGTATTAAATAATCCTCCACCATGTAGTTCTTTGATAAGATTCAATATTACTAACCCTTGAGGAATGCACAACTGTTGATTTTTAGACAAGAATATTTTTTGTATGTGATTTCCATTGACACTTCATGGTTCCTTACAAGATTTCCACGCTTCACCAAAATTTGTATCTTCTTCATACAATTCCTTCATGATTTCCAAACTTACCACTTCCATATATAAAGTGTTAGGTAGTAACACTCTTCTACTCAAAGCATCTGCCACTTTATTTTACTTTCTGGATCTATGATTCAGAAAAAAAAAAGGTGCAACTTTGTAAGAATTCAACCCCATTTAAAATTTCTTTGATTCAACTTACCTTGATTGTTGATGCAATGCAATGCCTTGTGATCAGTAAACAAGAAAAATTCTTTGGGCGAAAAATAGTGTCTCCACTTCTTCAAATCTTACACTATCACATGAAATTCTTGATCATACATAGAATACTTTATTTTAGCATCATTCAACTTTTCACTGAAGAATGCTATTAGTCTCCTTTGTTGGCTTAAAACTACTCCAGTTTTTGTCCCGCTTGCATCACAGTCAAATTGAAATACTATGTCAAAGTTTGGAAGTGCCAAAATAGTCTTCTATGTCACTTTATTTTTCAAATATGGAAATTCCTTCATTGTTGTTGTCCATTCAAATTTTATCTTGTTCATGCATTCAACAAGTGGTGCACAATTTGACTGAAGTTTTTAATGAACTTTCAACAAAAACTCGCCAATCCATGGAAGATTCTCACTTCAAAAGTGGATTGTGGTGTTGGCCATTCCAAAATAGCCTTCACCTTTTAGGAATCCATCTTCAATCCTTCCTTGGAAACCACAAATCCCAAGTACACTGATTTTGTTTGCTTAAATGTACATTTCTTCAAGTTAATCAACAATATTTCATCTTGCAACCGATGTAACACTTGTCTCACATGCTTAAAGTGTTCTTCATTGTTCCTGCTGAAAATTAAAATGTCATCCAAGTACACTACAACAAAATTTCCCAGGAATGGTTTCAATACTTCATTAATAAGCCTCATAAATGTATTGGGAACATTAGTTATCCCAAATGGCATAACTAATCATTCAAACAAGCCATCTTTAGTCTTAAAGGAAGTTTTCCACTAATCACCTTCCCTTATCTAGATTTGATGATAACCACTCTTCAAATCAATCTTCGAGAAGTATGTAGCCCCACTTAAATAGTCCATAAGATCTCTCATCCTTGGAAAAGGAAATTAGTACTTGATGGTTATTCAATTTATGGCTCATGAATCTGTGCACATTTTCCACTCTCTTGTTTCCTTTGGAGTCAATATTGTTGGCACTACACATGGGCTTAAACTCTCTCTAATCAATCCTCTATCTAGTAGCTAATGTACTTGTATGTTCACCTCTTCACTCTTTACAGGAGTCATCCTGTAAAGTTCCTTGTTAGGTAAGCTTGATCCAATAATTAAATCAATTTGATGAGAAATACTTCTCATCGGAGGTAATCCCTTTGGTAAATCATCAACAACGATTTCCTTAAAATCATCCAGCAAAGGATTTATTTCTGCAGGTACAACATTTGGTTCCTTTCCCTTCTTTACTTATTTTGGAATCACGACTAAATAAAATGGTGTTCTTCTTTATTCCTACAAAAATTATTTGGCAGAACAAAGCATGATTTTGTTGTTACTAATGCTTATACCGGCACAATTTCTTGTTGCTTCCACTGCATTTTCTAGAATTGGGGTTAATTTATATCATTTTTCATCTTTCTTGAACTCATACATGTTTTCATTACCATCACGATGAACTTTTCAGTCAAATAGCCATGATTTTCCAAGCAATATGTGGCATGCATCCATCTCAACCACATCACATAATACCTGATCCTGAAGACTTCCTGACTAAAATATTAATAAACATTTCTTAGTCATATTCACTTGTTGTCCTCTTTTCAACCATGAAACATTGTATGGACTTGCATGGACCAGCCTCTTTAATTTGAGTTTTTCCATTACTTCAATGCACACTAAGTTTTCTTAATTTACCCAATCCATAACCAAATTACAACATTTTCCATGGACTTTACATTTGGTTTAAAAAAAATTATTTCTGTGTTTTGGTTCTTTTGTTTCCTTTTGTTCATATTTAATTAACACTCTCTTAAACATCAAGTTCTCACCTTGTTCTTGCTGAAGAACAATCAGATTCTCTCCAACAACAGAAGCCTCATCAACCTGTGTGACTTGTTCTCATGCTTCACCTCTTCTCCATGAAGCTTGTCTTTCCAGGAATTCACAATTCTTGTGGAATTCTACTCCACAAAGATAAAAAATAATCATATACATACCCTTTCCTCTTACGAATCCTCCTCTTCCTTTCCCAACATTACTTCCTCATCTACCACCTTGTCCACTAGTATATTCTTCTTCCCTTTCACTGTTGCTAAAAGTCCTTGTTTTACCTCTTCATTTAGAGCCTCTTACTTTGCCTCTTGGCTATGTTTTTCTATCAATATTTTCTTCCACCTTCAAGGAAACTTGACAAACTTCATCAATAGTATGAAAATAATGTGTACTCATTTCATCTTGAATTGAATAATTTAATCCATTTACATACTTTGCAACTCGTTGAAATTCTAGTTCTTTGATTTATTCTCGGAGTGACAACCTAAATAACTATTCGATGTACTCACGAACAGATGTCTCCCTTTGTCTTAGGTTCTGGACTTGTCTATATATAGTTTGTTGGTAGTCAAGAGGAATAAATTTCTCCCTGATTTTTGTGACCATCTTCTTCCATGTTTTAATATTTTCCAGTTGATTATTCACTTTATCCTTCTACAGCATATCCCACCATAGTGTCACATGGCCCTTTAGTTTTTTAATGGAAAATGTCACCCGATTTTGGTCATGTAAATTTTCATACTCGAAATATATTTTAGTTCCCCAATCTAATCAACAAGAACATAAGCTCGTAGATGCCCATCATAATAGGAAACCTCAACTTTCTCCTTATCCCTATTACTCAAATACGAAATTAGTCTAATTGTTGGATCTGTTTCTTCACCATCATGTTTCTCTTCAATTTATTCTTCTAGCTCTGAATCTACTTCAGCGTCCCCATTCCTTCGATTCTCCAATTCATTTATTCTTTGTCTCAAGTCTTCTAGTCCTCGAATTCCTACACCCCCTCTTCCTACTCCTCTTCTTCGTAGAGAAATTCTTCCAAGTTGTATATGTCTCACCAACATCTACAAACCTCACTCTCATTTATGTAACCCAACTTGAACTTGCAGCACCCTTGTTGAGAAACCACCACGAACAAATGTTCTATACCCTATCTCACAGAAGTAAATTTAGGTACAAATCCCAGAGAAAAACCTACTCTCATACCACTTGATGTAGAACAATGACGTGTAGATCTAAAATAGTACTTTCTTGATGCATAGAAACAAGACTGTAGTACTGAATATTACTTGACACGGAGCATAAACCTGCAAACAGTTAATAGCAATACAACTAACAACTACAAGTCATGTTCTTTCTTCATAGTGCACAATGAATCATAGAAATTACAAGAAATAGAATTGTGAATGATTTAATTCACTATTGGAATAGAAAGATTTATTACAATTAGTTATAGTATTTGAAACCAAAAAAACCCAACTGGTACATTAACCATAGTCTTATTACATCGACGTCTATGTTAACAATTAAACCTGGTTATTTTTGAACTAGTTGTCTGCACACACTCTAGAAACTTGTAGTCTCATGCTAAGCCTCTTCTATTCTCCTCCCTTGTGTGCCTCTTCCTTTTTGATTGATTCATTTCCCCGTTCTTTTTGTTTCTCAGGAATTTGAGGAGATGAACCGTCATGGAAGTTTGTGGCCAACCATCTTCCCAATTCTCCATTCATTCATTCCTTTGTAACAAGTTATTTCCACTTGGTTCTTGATCTTCTTGAGACATGTAGATGGTTTTTTGAAGTGACATCATAGGAATTACAACACTTACACAGAGTAACAACATAAAATTAGCAGCATAAAAGTAACAACAAGGTCCTTATTCTTCTTGTTATCATGTATAAATTTACAAAGTCAAAACATCGTGTTTTGTTGTTGTTGAGCCTTATGGTCATGTCTTGGTCTCTTTAAAAAGCATGTGTCAAAGTCCTAGGGTTAGTATTCCATGATGAATTTTCCCGGGTTCATTCACTTATGAATCAAGTTTGGGTTTAATTGAGTCATGTATAAGGGAATTATAGCATCATCTCAAGTCATAGGTGAGTGGTGAGTCTTGTTCATGGTCAAGTCGGTTTGTCACTTTGTTATCCCCTAGTCCTTTTTCATCATTTGTAAATGGTGAGTATTTAAGCTATTACATCTTGTCTTTAAAATATTCATGGGAGCATGATAACACATGTACAAAAGGTTAGTACCTTTAGGGGACTTGTAACCAATCATTTTTAATTCACTACAAAACCTCCTAGCTTTTCGCAGTTGTCCATGTCAAATCATTGCACAAATACCTTATTTCCATAATGATCAGTAAATCATGGAAGTAAGGTCATGGGATTCAGTGTTTTCCTTTTCATTAGGTTTTATAGGGTCATGTGTTATTTCTCTATTAAAATAATCAAAACTACAAGTTGTTGTGAAATTCTAATTTGTTGTGAAACTGCAAGTTGCTGTGAAACTACCTGTTTGCTATAAAAGTTCAACTTCATTTGATTTGCTCCAAAATGATAAATCCTGGTATCATCCTTGGATTCCATTGAAATTTTTTTTTCTTCTACGGATTCCTCAGGTGCTTTAACCCTATATGCCATAAAAAATTCGTTATCTTTATTTGTTGCTAAATCCTTGTTTGTTGTGAAATTTTTGTCCAGTTTGATGTGAAATTCCTTGTTTCTAAAGCCTTGTATCTTGAATAAATCCTAAAGTTCTAGGATTTCCTACACACTGTTTAAATCTTACCACCCCTTACGCCCACCATCATCATATTACTTTCCAACAACAATCATGAAACATGACAAGCATGACAAGAAAAAAAAGAGGATATACAAGGGAGGTGATATAGTGAGGTTCGAGCCCCAGGGTCTGCAATTACAGGATTCAAATCCCATTTTCACACAATCCTTTAAAACAATGGGATGCCTCACCTTCTATGAAAATATGTAGCGAGGACATATGGAAGTAACCAAACAATTTTCCATGAATTTTGATGGATTTAAAACAAGAGTTGGATCACTAGAAATTCAAGTCATATTAGAAGACAATTGCAATAGAAATAGAAATTCCCCTGCAAGGTGAGAGGTGGTTCAAGGGGATGGATCTGGATTATTCATATTGTAATGATTATTTTAATCTATAATATCATAGTGAAAACCTATCAAAAGGGGTTCCAAGAAGCCATATGTTATAACACCATGACCAACTATTGCAAGTGATCCAGAGATATTTCACTTGTGAGGGGTGTTTCAACATGGTATACACGTACCATATCAGACTAATCATGAATTTCATAGGTAATAAAGATCTAAATATTCCATATTATCTTTGTAGAAGCTTGGGGAATATGGTCGACAAAGTACAAGCAAAGTCTAACCAAGTTGAACCTAGTCTCTTTCATTTTAGCCTTATCAAACTTTTAGTCCTTGAGGAGCTTAAGAAAACAAATGAAGAATGGA
>ML814572.1:44786-56754 GCA_009831015.1 Picea engelmannii | reverse complement strand
AATTTCACCTTGGTATTGTTGCGCCGCCGTTTACTAAAGGCATTCAAAGCCAGGCGCACTTGTATTATGTTACATATAGGAAGGCATTTAATACAATTAAGGCTGGTAGATAGAAAGTAGCTGTAGATTAGACAGTCACCTTTCGAGAGGGAAAACAGAGTATAGACACCGTCCCATGTATCATTGTATAAAAAAAAAACATTCAGTATTGAGAACAGGAAGATATAGCAGAGTAGAGCAGAGAGAGAGAGAGAGTTGTGAAGAAACCTCCATGTACAGTTATTGAATTAATAGGAAGAGCTTTGATTCAATTCCATGGACGCGTTTGATCTCTGTGTGTTGTTGATACTATGCTTGTGCATGTTTGCTTCTTTTTATGCTTATCTGTTATATGTTGCTTATGTGATTGCATATCAGGTTAGAAACCTGAGAGAATGAGTTTCAATTGTTTCTCTGCTTAGGCCAGGAGATTCCTGCATAGAGTGCAGTTGACTTCCTCCGCATAGAGTGCGTCGAGGAGGCTAAGTAGCTGAACCTTTGTTCTCGTTTGCCCAGAGTAAATTGGGATTGTTCAAGCCGTGCAGGTGAGTGCAGGTTGGGAAGCAGCCTCAGTAGCAAGTCTGAGGAGGAAAAGGCCGAGCCTGTTGTGAGCGTGAGTGCACAGGACCCGAAAGACTTCTTCACTGTTGAAAGTGGTTGAAGACTGAACGCAGGGAGCGCGCTCGAGAAATCTCTGAAGGAGTTAGAGGGAAATAAAGCTCAGAAGGGACAGCCCCTTTCGTTCGATGAAGAAATCGACTCAGTGGAAGTCGCACAGGACGAAGGTGGCGGAGCAGAGGTCTCTTCATAGAGGAAGAGAATCGATGATTTGAATCGTCGTGCAGGCTCGCGAAGTCCCATGGACCATCAGATCCGGGAGAAGGAGCGAGGAGCTTAATCTCGAGCACAGGCAGGGTCATTGGCCATCGGGTATCGGCGAACCGGGGTTGGGGAGCGCAAGGATCGCATGCACGTCAAAATCGCGAAGCGCGATCCCCCGATTTGATCTGAGCCGTCAATCGTTGGAGGGACAGATGGCATAAAATCCGAACATCGAAGTTTCGGCATTCGAGGTTTCCAACGGCAGGGAATATGGTATCGTGGATCCGCGATCCGCGAAGTCCCGAAGACTAACGTGGCAGCGTGGGACCCGGAGGCACAGTGGATTCCAGGTGGCGCGTTCGCGAGGGATCGGGGTTTCGGCACTCGGAGGTTCGTGTTACATGAGGTACGCAACGACACAACCGTCGATTTCTCGATAAGAAGATCCTCGATAGAGCGAGAGCATTGACCGTTGACATCGCGGATCGGGGTTCGGGTTTTCATATCGCACGAGAGGTGCACGCGAGGTTCGCGAATCCGCGAAACCCGATTTCCCGAATTCCGAAAGGGAAGATAGCCGAGAAGACTGTGGGTAAAGGACTCCCGAGGGAGTTGGAAGAGCTTGGACTCTTCGGGCTGCGAGTTTGTGAAGGTCCTGGTGGGAGCGACCGTGCCTATTGAGGGGCAGGTTGACACCAGAACACTAGTTATCCACCATAAAATGGAAGTACCACTTCCACAAATGCTAAATCATCTTCTAGCAGTTTGAAAAGGAAAAGAGGAAAAGATAAAGAACAACGGACTATTGTAATTGAAACCCTTGAGACTATAGCTGGAATTTCTCTCAGCAAAGGATCCAAGGAAAAGGGTAAAGAGACACTAAAACATGGTATAAATACAACTGCAAATATTGAAGAAACCCATGAAAATAAGATAAGCAAACTGAAAGGTAAAAAACTTATTTTCACTCATGAAGCAACAGAAATGGAAAAAACCAAGAGACCCCTAATGAAGTCAGTCGTGAAGAAACTAATCCCTGCAAAGGAGGCATATCCCTATTATGAAACTGAGTATATTTTGGAATTCCATCCTCCACCAAGTTAAAGAGTGATGTGTAGTCTAGAATTACTTGACAAAGAAAAAATTAGTAGACCTGTGACCATATCAACAACATGGAAACTAATTCATGATGAAGAAACTAGATCTTAGATACTTGTCCAGTGTGTTGTTGAAGTTAAATCTCCTTTAGAATAATATATCATGACAATTAAGAAACTAAGGAAATGGTTAAAAGAAGTTTAGGTTGTGATTGTACAACTGAGGGAAGAAAATAAACAACTAAAAAGAAAGATAGAAGAGCACTTGGATTTCTGTGAGGGAGCCTTGGAAAAAAACAAGAGGATGATTAAGATATATTTTCTCGTACAAATACAAGTTAAAAACTTGTACAAAAAAAATAAAACATTAAAGGAAAAGGATAAGTTGAAGAAAGAACAAATTGCAAAGAAAAATTTGGATTTGCTGGCTCAAGTGGCAATGGAATGATTTGGAAATATTCAAGATATATCATGTTTTTTGTTTTTTGTGATCTCAAATTTTTGGAGATGCTATATCAAGCCTAGAGAAGTTCTACAACATAAAAAATGAGGAACAAATATTTCACAACAACTTTACCAGATTTGTCGTGAAACTATTGAAACAAAGATTTCGTAGATAGTTTCCTAGTTGTTGCAAAATCGCACAGTCGACTCATGTGGAAGCATATTCAACTACCATATGTGATCAATTTTACATGTCATCATTAGTATCGAAAGATAAACTAATTTACCATTAAATATATGTAATTTAAATATGTTATGGTTGTATGAATTAGTCAAGAATTCACATCCTAAATTATAGGAGTCTGTGGCAAATAGTTAGATAGTTAGTAATTAGTTAGTAATCAGTTGTAATCAATTGTAATTGTTTCTAATTTTAGAAACCCTAAATATTTTGATCTTCTTTAGCTTAAATGAAATGTAACTCTATATATGGTGAAGGAAATGAAAGTGAAGAGTTTCGGGACTTGAGGAAAAAAAATCTTTGGTTGCTATATATGATTTTTTTGTTAATGAAAATACTTTGACCAGATATTCTTGGATGGTCTGTCTCAGAGATTCTTGTGTTGACAATCTATAGTATGTTATCTTTGTGAATGTTTTCATATTTTTCATCATTATATTTATTCTTCTATACTTAGTTAATGATTATAGATAGATAATTCATGATTGATGCTCTTTATCTCACATTTAGTTTTCCTAAATTAGTCTTATGATATTGTGATAGAATCCATCTATTGATATATGATTTCTTATAATTGGTGTGTTTCCTTCTTCTCACCACCATACTACAATACATATGATGATTGATAGACTAATAGCTATCTATCATTTGAAGTACATTCACCCATATTAACCAGTTTTGAAATATTTGATTTGACATCTCTTTATTATGACTCCATGCCCAATGGGTGTTTCACTCAACCCCTCCATCATATTTTAAAAAATCGCACCCAATTGAATATATAGCCATTGTGTTTATTAAATAACCGGTCTTTCTTGTGGTTGAGTTATCAAAGAGAGTCCTATCTAGGTTGGAAGGGATAGCTTCCAATATCCAAGTTGGTTTGTGGTTACCTCTGGGTTTTCCTTCCAAATCCAAGGAAAATTATAGAGTGATAACACCTCCTACAATCTACTTGCATAGAAACAAAAAAATATTTTTGGTGATGCGGATCGCCCAAGGAGAAGTATGCTCCTACATCAAAGACCTCCTTGTTTGTATGATAAGGGACCCCCTCCTCCCAATTATTTGACTGGTAAAGTATATGGAAGTATACATACCCTACCCCCCTCTAGATTTGAACTTGTGACCTTTTAGGAGGAAACATATGTTCTTAACCATTAAGCCCACATACGTTAAGAACATATATATATATATATATATATATGGGTAAATTTAGCCTAAACATCATCATTGATGGCCATATTTTAAAGTTGTCGATATAGGATGGTTAAATAAGCCAAAAATGGTCGTCAAATTTAACAAATGGGCCCAACGTCAAATTGTTTATCTCTTGTCAAAGGAGGTTAGGTTTTTATGGGTCAAGTCTCAGCTCCAAAAGAAGCGCCTAAATTATCAGCATACTTTGGTACTTTGGTAGAGTCTACAAGGAAAAAGATAGGATTAACGTGGAAGGAATATTGTGACATGGATTGTATGCAATGAATGTGTTTTATTTGTTGTTGGTTTACAGAACAATCCCTTGATTCCTCCATTTCCCTTCATTCACCTTTATATGTATGGAATCTATGTTAATTCCACCTAAATGAATAGCTAAAATTAGGTCATATTGTCGAGAAAATAACTTCCTACTTGTAACTTGAAATTTCAATTTTCATATAGTTTCAAAATTTTCAATTTTTATGTAACTTTAGAAATTATGATCACAATGTCCACTATGTCCACTAGTAACTTATTGCAGATTCAGTGCATTCAACAGACATGGAACAAAGTGAATTGTTAACTTTTGTTGATTCTACTTCATATGAGTTGGATGGACTGAATCTCCAATCACGACAAGGATTGTTCTCACAAATAAATTACTAATTTTGTTGACTCTACTTCATACCAATTGAATTAAATGGACTGAAACTACAATCAATACAAATATTGTCCTCAGAAATTAATTATTATAATGTTTTATGTTATCAACTTACATATCATTTTTTGTTGGATGAATTAGTGTAATGTTGTAATGAACTCCCGTTTCGTCACAACATCTAGCCTCTCATAACAAGTGCAATTTTTTTTGTTTTTTTTCAAACCATAAGAGTCAAAGAGAAACAATTTATTGAGTTTGCTACTTGCTCATTGGTTTAGAGGCATGAATAAAGTTATAATAACAATGGTGGATCTAAAGGTAACTATGACGTGTTTGATAAAATTTTATGTGGAAAGAAAACAATTGATTAATGTGAAGGTTTCAAATATTAGAGCTCAAGTGATTAGAGTAAACTACCTTAGAAATTATAACAAACTCCCTTAGAAATTATAACAAAAATATATAGTGATAGTCCTTAATCTTGGTTTGATTGTTGTATGCATAGTCCCTTTTTATATTTTTTTCTTAATTCTAGTAGAAGGAAGTGTGAGTGAATTTGAAAGGAATAGTTAAGTTATGAGTAAATGTAGCTACAGTACAAGAGGTCTTTAGCCACCTATCGCTACTCGCCTTGTTAATTATGAAAATTTGAATGTCCTAAAATATATCATGTACCTAAAATCTATTCAAACTTCTTTAACCTCATCCTATTCCAAAATTTAAATAAAATGATGAAAGAGACAAAGAAATCCAAGGTTAGGAACCATTGTAAATTCATGTAACATGGATCTCCATATCTAAGCTTAAAAACATAGGGAGTGAAATGTAAGGACAACAACATAGTTAGCATACCAAAGTTTATACACACAATTATGAAGTGCTTGTCTTATTGAACGTCAAGCTAAAATACTAAATTCCATAAAATTATATGCCAAGGATATAATAAAAATGTTATATAGAATTTTTGAGTAATAAAAAAATCCTATCGATTTATTTTTTTAAAGATTCGTCAGCACACAACTAAGTTAAGCGAGTCAACTGACATATTAGGATACTGAGAGGTTGAAAAGCGTTCCTAAATTGCAAGCTCATCACACCACTTAGTAAATGCAAAAGTGCAACTTCCAGACCTATTTACTGAGGAACAAGGGATGGAATAAGCCGCACACAGTGAATCCCTTCCAACGTATAACCAAGGTTTAAACCGAACCATCTAATACGATTCCATTCGATGGGACTGTTGACAGTAAGGCAATACATTAGTTGAAAACAAAAATCCTTTAACCCTACTCCGTAACTAAATGATCAACGCAATACTCAGAACTCAAAATCAATTCACACCCCTCAATCTCAGCCACCTAATTCACTGGAAAGGTAAGTAGAATCGCTAAGGAATTTAAAGTAATGTCATTACACCACAGTCACCAAATTTCTACCGTAGACGACACCATTAAAAAAAAACGCAATTCGAAATTTCAGGCACATAACTCCTGCCAGAAGGAAAATAAAGAAGCTACCTGCAATGGTTTCATAGGCGAAGATGGAGGTATCTCGTGAGGGAGTAAGGAAGGTGCTGGGCAAGAAGTCCTGAGTTATAAAAGATGCACTCAAATAAAATAATTCGCAAAACGATGGATTCGGCAATGACTGTATCCTTAAATATGTCACTTGCCCAGCACACCACCAAATGCGGTCTTTAAGAAAAGGGAAAATCATTGGCTAATCTCCTAGGCAATGTGGTGTCTCTAAGGGTGGCCATTCACCCAGAAAATGGAAACGAATGCTATCTGAAGAAATGGCAAATTGCCAGTTAACACACAGTCATGGAAGCACAATCAGAAAAACATAGTCACATTAAATACCCTTACTTTTCATTTAACTGGGAATCAATACACGCACAAGCATGTCCGACATTCATATTCCGCACAGGCATCTCACTGTAAAAATAAACGTTTTCAATGCATTAAAAGAAAAAATAATCGCAGAGAGAAAAATCATTAGCACCGTCATTACCCTATACTTAATGCAGAGGAAACAAAGATAAGAATTAATATTTTTAAATTTCAGGCATGAGAAAAAATAATAGCCCAGAAAATGATGCAGAAACAGATCGTTAAATTGCTTTTCAATAATTTATAAGCATAGCCATCACAGGCCAAGAAAGATTAAATTTACTGACAAGAGTAACATAATGTTCTCTTTGTTTTTCATTTCCAGCGTACAAAATATAAAGATGCAGACAGGGATAGTTAGAACGTTTTTCCATTCAGCAGGGATGTGGAACTTAAGGATCACTGGCACAACCTATCCTTAACAATAAAAGATAATATCACTATTCTCCACAGTAGTTGTTGGCTTTAAAATAAAACAAATCAATGACTAGCAAATAGCATAAATGAGATTGTTGGTAAGGCAGGAGTAAAAAAATAACTCAACCATTTGATAATTTTCAACCTTAAATATGTCCAGGCAGCAACAAATAATTGCCAAAATCACAAGGGTAAAATGCTATCAAGGTATGAAATATTGCAGAGATAGAAATTTAGAAGACACAGAGCTAACAAAATGCATGGTCTCTCAACACCAAACGACGCAATCACAACAATAAACCAAGGACTATGACAAAGGTAGACGGCTATAGGTGCGTCCTTCGCTCATCATCCTCACACAGAAAAGCAAGGCGTTGAGATCCATAGGTCTTTTAATGATAAGGCGATGACCGTAGATCAGGCTCTTGGTCGACTACTCAGGCGAGGACTGGTGATTTAGGGACGAAGACTAAACAACCTCAAGGTCACAATCAACACCACAGGGCGGTCACAACATGCAGGAAAACAAGGCCATAGGAGATGACAACCAAGGAGCTAGGCTAAAAAATTTCATCTATCAATATATACATCCAATCTACTTACATAATCAACATGCAGATCCAATCATAAAACCTACGACATTCTACCATTCAAACTAAGAAAGCATATTGTTCCCTGTTCGCCCGCTCCGATTGGCATCCCATGCTCTATCCAACTCTCGCTCGTTGATCGTCGAGACTTCACCGGTACATCCCAGCCAATGCTAGGGGTACTCTTCTTCCCCCTTAGCCCCCCGAGCTGCAAAGGGGCCACACACACTATCTAGAGATTTCATCTAGCTCCCACCCTGCCTCGTAAGGCCAAGATGGGTATCCCACCTCCCACAAGTAAATCAGTCAAGATGATATTTCTGCAGTGTAACGTTATGTAAAAAGAAGATGATCATTCCTCCTTCTCCCCCCTTTCTTTTATAGATTTTTGAACTCCCTTTCTTTCCTAAAATCTCATTTAATTAAAGTTTTAAAAATAAATTCATAAAATTTCATCTCCGTACAAGTGTCTCTCATCCCCTACAGTCCTCCATGAATTAATTTCTTTAATTAAGTAATTATCTTTATTTCCCTCACCCACCTAGAGTTACTCCTAGAATCACTCCTAGGTGTCCCCAAATTCTCTTACAGGCTTTAAAGGCTTTCCCCATTATGGAGTTGCCAATTCTGTTCAAAATTAGAAGGCTCTTAAATGTAGATTCTTAACTAAGTTGACTTCCCACTTTTTCCCTTAAGTTCCCCTTTTTCGTTTTTATGTTACCTATTTTCCCTAGTTTCCTAGTTTTTTTATTTTCCCTCTTTCCCCTTTTACTTAGAACTCAAAAAGGTAGGTGTGGAATTCAACCCCTTTTTCCCTTTTATCATTAATTCAGTATATTTTCAAATTATCCAAAAGATAAAATAATTAATTCCCTCTTTACATTTATATCCACATATTTCATTTCTTATGAATAATTTAATTTCTTACTCCCTTCTTGTTACAAAATTTTATGAAGATCATAACTATTATTTAAGTGGTTTTTATTTTAAATTTTATTATTTTATTTTATTTTATCTATTTATTTATTTATATATATTTATTATTATTATTTTTTTAAAGGTAGACAAAATTTTACCCCTAGCGTAATTTTAGACTTAGAACTTAGATTTTGTATTGGGCGACATTTAATTAGGGAAATTGTTTTAAAATTACTTAACATATTATTCGTCCTAAGGAAATCTAGGTTCATTCCTCTATCATCAACAATGCGGCGTGCCCTTCAGGACACACTAGGTGCTCCAAGGGCGCCACTTGCCTCATTTGTTCCTTTGTGTGACATGCCCTTCAAGATGCACTACATGCTCCAAGGGTGCCACTCCCCTCTTGACTGATTGGTAGACATCAATAACCCCTGGAGTCAACACTCTGCCAGGTGAACTTGTGGGAGACTAAGGGCCTCTAAACAATAAGGCCATCACCTTATTGCGCACCCCTTAGAATCATCGTGAGCGACTGTCGCAGTCTTCCCTCATGGCATCATGGGTCCTCTCAAACTAGTTAATCATTAACCTACAGTTCGAGCCACAGTGGGAGTGCTAGTAGGTTGTGGCAGGGATGTTGTACACACCTCTCCCTCAACTTCTTTGGTAGTCGTGTGTGACCCCTTTACTCTATATGTATGTCTGGTCGGAAAGCTATCATCAGCCTGCATCATCAACAAATCATGTCAGAACATATCCATATCATATCACCCTGTCAGATGCACTAATATCACAGTAAAATAATCAAACCCCAATGGCATACTCCCTGACTCGATCTGGAGTCCAAGGAGTTCTATTGATGCCTCCACATCCTCATGGTCCAAAACCCTCCACACTCAATAAAACCGAGTCAACAACACCTGTCTATGTCAATGTATTAAAACAACATGTCATCAACCCATAATGCCTCATAATCAAAATCAAAAGTTTTAATAGCATAAAAATCTAGATCACTTGTGAGCAAGTGTCCTCAAAGAATAATTTTTCTCAGTGTGCCAGAGAGGGATGTTACATACACCCCCTCTTAAACTTTGTCTCAACATTTCACAGTATATATGTGGAAATAAAGTGTATCATAGTATCATGTGTCTATCTACCAAACAAAAATGGAAACTGTTGGTGCATATCATATGTGTCCTCCCATGTCGCCAAGTGCGGACTATAATTGTCCCACTGGACCTTGACCTGATCTATCGTTTGACGTCGTAGCTGTCGAATGCAATGATATAAGATGCGGACCGTCTTAGCCATGAGCACTCCCTCATCCAATACCTACAAGGAACTCATGTCAATAACATGTGTAGGATCACTAATATAATGTCTCAAAACAAATACATGAAAAACATCGTGCATACGCCTCAAGGAATTAGGCAAGGCTAGTCGATAGGCCAAGGGCCCCTTTCTCTCCACAATCTCAAAGGGTCCCACGAACCTAGGAGAGAGTTTATATCCCTTCCCAAACTTGATCAAACTCTTGTGTGGTTTAACCCACAAGAAGACTCGATCGTCGACCTCGTAACTATGGTCGACACGGTGCGCATCGACATAACTCTTCTATCGATCCCGCGCTTCTTTAATCCTTTGTCTTATTGTTTTCATTTACTCTTACATTTCTTGGTTCGCTTCTAGTCCCACCAGGACCCTATCCTCAAGCTGATCCCAACTCAAGGGCATCCAACACGGTTGCCCGTAAAGAAACTCAAAAGGCTCCATCTTAATGGTGCTCTGGTAACTGTTGTTGTAAGCGAGCTCCACTAGTGGCAAGAATTATTCCCAACTCTTTTGTTGGTCCATCATGTACATGTGCAACATGTCCTCCAAGGTTTGGTTCATTTTTTCGATTTTTCCGTCAGTCTCCCGGTGATATGTAGTACTAAATTTAAGTTGGGTTCCCAAGGCCTCTTGGAAACTCGTCCAAAGTCGTCCGGTAAACACCGATCCTCGATCGGATATAATCCTCTTAGGCATGCCATGCAGCCTCACAATCTCACTGATGAAATGTAACACACCCACTATCATTATTTTTAAAAATTTTGGGGTTAAACTCCCACAATGGGGAATCTCCAGAAACCCTCATTAGCGAAGTGCCAATCCCTGGTTCAATATCGGGATTCGGGGATTCCTAATGTCAAAATTCATTCACCCCCATAACTCTCGACCCTCCGAATTCCGATGCGCTCCTTACGCATTAGCTTCCTAGGCCAAGCCTGTGATTCACTGCCTTTACGACCGTGGTCTTACCTTCCTTCGGGGCTACTCCTATTGGAGTTTCGGGATTTCCGATGTCGTAATTTACGATTCCTCAGGACTCGCGACTCTCCGATCC
This sequence comes from Picea engelmannii, assembly GCA_009831015.1. Classification (NCBI taxonomy): domain Eukaryota; kingdom Viridiplantae; phylum Streptophyta; class Pinopsida; order Pinales; family Pinaceae; genus Picea; species Picea engelmannii. Next base: position 46,044 of record ML814572.1, on the reverse strand, counting down.
CTGATATGCCCCTAACGCATTAGCCCTCTAGGCTATACGATAGCCCATGTGACCATTTACCATAGGACCACCGCCGTATAACCCCCCCCCCCCATCGGGGTTTCGACATTTGTGATAACACAAAACGCATGTCCACGGGAATTGTGATTTCCCGATTCGCAACGCGCCTTTCTGATCACGCTAGCCCCACTGGTGTAGTCCCTGGTCCACATGACCAACTCCGGGACCACTACATTATCGCCGTCGGGGCTACGGGGTTTCCCATGTCACAAGACCCACGTCCACGGGACCCGTACTATCCCGATTCCCGATTCTCTCCGGGTGCTTGACACGCGTACTCCCTACAGCTCCGTCCTCCTCTGCTAATGGGCTTGACAGCTGGCTCCCACTCATCGGGGTATCGCGGTTCGCGATTCCGTATGGCAAGAGTTCCTTGCATTCAAAAACCCCGATAAGCCTAACCCCGACTATTTTAGATCCACGGACATGCGTCCCTCAAATGATGGACGGTCCTGATTGTATCGGAGAATCGCGTACCACGATTCCCTTGTGCACAAGTCCCTTGTCTCTGGTAACCCCGATTCCCCGATCTCCGACTCTTCGGGATCCTCTGCCACGTGTCCCTTGTATCAACGGCTCAGGATGGTATCGGGATTTCTCATATCGCGGTTTCGCAATGTAAGGGTTTCATGTCCTTGAAATCCCTGATACGTCGATTCCCGATTTGCCGATCTCCGACTTTCTGGGATCTCTCGCCACGCGTCCTCGCTGATGGACGGTGTTGATCCCATCGGGAAATCGCGGATCGCGATTTCCTGTTGCACAATTTCCTTACCATCGAAAACCCCGATCTCCCGATTCATGACTCTACGGGATCCTCTGACACGCGTCCTGTACAATGGACAGTCTAAATCTGATCGGGAAATCGCGTATCGCGATTTCAATATGCAACGGTTCTATACTCCCCAAATCTCCGATGGTGAAAATCCCGACGCCTCCCAAACGCTGACATGTGTCCTGCCGAGATCAACGGTTAGGATCCGTTCTCGAGATTTCGAGGACCGCAAGGTCTCGATTCTCAGACTCCACAAAACCCCGATGACCTCTCCGGGATATTGACACGTGTCCTTCCGAGATCAACGGCTAGGACTCTTCCTCTGCACACTAGAGTTTAACTCCGGCGCATCTTCTCGAGGTCTATCGGTCGTCGGGACTATGATCCAAGATCCTACGGTTCAGATCATTTCCTCGCATGCCT
>ML814572.1:13279-35746 GCA_009831015.1 Picea engelmannii | reverse complement strand
TTACACAAGTCTATGAGCATATGTGCCAGCATATAAATGTCAAAATGCAATGTAAGCAAAATACTTATCAAAATAACTTCAGCAATGGAAGCAACTGCTGAGAGGGGTGCTCGTTTCCACCCAACCGTAGGCGTAGTGACTCCCAATGGATTTACCACTAGCCACCCCCGAGCTGAGACCACGATGTCTTGAGACCTGCGTCTCTCTGTCTGCCAGTGCCCAGGAGCGAAGGTTGCAATCCCCTCCTCTCTGTGATCACTCACTCTGCGTAAAAATTGCCAGAGTTTCCCCTCGCATCTACCCTCTTCAAATCGCTTCTTCCATACGCCTTATCCTCTCGCGAGGTTGCGTGTGGAACGATTACCCTCGCGCTGGTCAATCACGATGGCTCTACGGATAGGCGATTCACCTCCCCATCCCTCATCAAGCCATCAACCAACCGGCCTGCAAGGCATTTATTTCATGGCTAGCGAATCGCTTTTGGTTCTCCAGGCCAGTGGAGTCCAAATACGGTATTCCATTCTTGGTGGAAGTTAATGCCCCTTTTTCAAGGTTCCCTCCACCACCGTCGCGGTCTCTTTTCCGCACATCCCCTCTCAGCAGTTCTGCAATAAATTCAAATTGTTATTTACATTTATTGACCTCTTCCTGCGGGTCCATTTACATCACATATTCATACTTATGAGTTTTTCCATAGTCCTTGGCCAGCTCAGTTATATTTACAATCTGGGGGAAACAGGGTGTTACATGAAAACTCTAGCTATGTCAAGTGCCTGATACATCGTCCACATAAGAATAAAGTGAGCACTCTTTGTCAGAGTGTCTACTACTACGAAAATCGAGTCATGTCTCCTTGCCATCAGTGGCAATCCAACAATAAAGTCCATAGAAATAACCTCCCATTTTGATTCTAGAATGGCATGTGGTTGTAGTAATCTTATTGGGTGTCTATGTTCATCCTTTGCCTACTGACATTCTAGACATCATGCCACATAGTTGACTATGTCAGCCTTCATTCCCTTCTAGAAGAATAAGGGTTTAAGTTCTTCCCTCATCATCTTGACTCCTGGGTGAGCCATGTAAACTTCTCTATGAGCCTCGCTCAGGATCAAAATATTCAACTCATCGTTTGGCGGTATGTAAATCTGAATTTTAAACCTCAATAAACCATTGCTATCAAATGAGAATCCCTCAAATCGTGGTACCATCATTGTGTTTTGTCCGATAAAACCATCGACCTCTTTGTACCAGTCATCGTCACGCTGTAAAGTTAGAATATTTTCACATAGATTCATCTAAAGAGGCAACATTGAAAAAATGTGTGCTCTCTGACTCAATGCATCCATCACTTGGTTCAATATTCCTTTTATGTAAGTAATCTCGAAGTCATATTCGCTAAGCAATTCTGACCAATGTCGTTGTCGTACGTTCAGGTCACTTTGCGTAAATATGTGTTGTAGTCCACAATGGTCAGTCTTTAGTTCAAATTTTCATCCAACAAGGTAGTGTCTCCAAACCTTCAAGGCATATACGATGGCTAATAACTCCTAATCATGCGTCATGTAGTTCTCCTCATGCCTTCTCAGTTTCCTCGAAATGTAAGAAATCACTCATTCGTCTTGCATCAAGACCCCACCTAAGCCCTCCTTGGATGTGTTAGTGCATACCAAGAAGTCCATGTCCATGTCAGGGACCTTTAGTATCGGTGTTTTTGTCAACCACTCCTTGAGCCTCCGAAATTCTTCCGCGCATTTCTCGGTCCACACAAACTTCTTTTTTTTCTTCTGCAACTCTGTGATCGGATTTGCTATCTTCAAAACCCCCTCGATGAACCATCAATAGTATCCTGCTAACCCCATGAAGCTACACAGTTCTTGGACATTCGTCGGTGGAGGCCATTCCATAATATCCTCAACCCTGGCTAGATCCACAACGATGCCTTCATCGTAGATGACATGCCCTAAGTGGTGAATCTTTGATTGATAAAAAGAAAATTTGGAAAAATTCCCATACAATTTGTTCTCTCGCAAACACTGTAGTACCAATCACAAGTTCTCATCATGCTCCTTCGTCGTCTGAGAGTAGATCAAAATATTGTTAATGAATACTTGGATGAACTTGTCCAAGTGCTCTTGGAATACCCCATTCATAAAACTCATAAATACCCTAAGGGCATTTGTCAGTCCAAATGGTAAAATAATAGACTCATAATGTCCAAACCTCGTCTTAAAGGTGGTCTTAGGGATGTCATCCTCCTTGATCCGTAACTGGTGATACCCTGATCACAAGTCGATCTTCGAGAACACCATCACGCCCTTTATTTGATCGAACAGATCATCAATTCTTAGCAATGGATATTGATTCTTGATCGTGGCCTTGTTCAGTTGACGGTAGTCAATGTAAAGCCTCCATGATCCATCCTTATTTCGTATGAAAATAACAAGTGCACCCCAGACACACTAGAACGTATCAGAACCAGTTCTAGCAACTCCTTTAGTTGCATTTTCAACTCTTGTAACTCCAGAGTCGACATCCGATAAGGCATTCTTGCTATCAGTTCAGTACCTAGTTTTAGATCTATGGTAAACTCCAATTCCCTCTCCGGCGACATCCCGGGTAACTCCTCTGGAAATACGTCCGCAAACTCTCTCACCACTAGAAGGTGTTCTAGACCTTCTTCTACTCCCTTCTTGTTTAACACAAGGATCACATAAAGCTTGCACCCCTTGCGCATGCTCTTTCGAAGTTGCAAGGAAGAGATGAACCTCAGGGAAAATCCCTGGTTCTGGCATACAATAACATGTTTTTGTCCCTCGTCATAGACCAAGATAAACCATTTCATCTTACAATTGAGTATTGCCTTATGCGATTCCAGCCAGTCCATACAAATCATGACGTCATAAGATCCTAAAATTGTGACATACAGGTTGGCCCTGGTGACAAACTCTCCCAGGTTAAGGATACATCATATAACATTTCGTCCAACCTTTTGTTTGGCTCCCAAAGCCATCTCTACGAATCTAAACTCATCATGATCGACTACCTTTACCTTAATCCTTTTTAGCACTGCACCAGAAATGAATCTCTTTGTAGCACCGAGATCTATCAAAATACTAAGAGTCTAGTCAGTGACGGCACCTATCATCTTGAGAAGAGTTGACTGATGCTCTTCCTGGTGGTCATTCACTGTTGCATGAATCCGATGGGCCTTGCCCATATCTCCCACGGTAATGGGTCTGGTTGATCCGGAAACTCTGGTCCTCTCCACAGGGCAGTTGCGCTGGTAGTGTGGCTCCCCACACGTCCAACACCCTTTATTCATCCCAGTGGTCCTGGTACCTGAAGTAGAAGATGACGGCCCACCAACCTAGAATCCTGGTTTGTTCTGCTGAACAGGCCTAAACTGTTGCTGCTACAGGTGACGTTGTTGTTGATGGTATGGTCCCCAATAAGGTGTTTGTTATTGAGGCGTCAGTCCCTGAGGTGTAATGAAAGTGGATCCCCTCTAGAAGCCATGATATCTCGGCATATGTTTGGCTGGTGTCTGATGTTGTTGTGCTCTAGATGAAGCATGCCTTGCTGGTCTCGCTAGAGTCCTAGTCTGACCCCCTCTAATAAGCTCCTCCTTTATGAAGGCCTTTTGGATGACATCATGCAAGGTTTGAAGCATCAAAATCCTAACCTTTGCACATAGGTTGTCGTTAAGTCTGAACACGAACCTATTGACCTTAAGTTTCTCAGTGTTAAGGTGTGGAGCATACTGGAGCAGATCCATAAAATGGGCCTTGTACTCGAGCACCATACAACCTCCCTGTTGTAAGGCATTGAAATCATTGAGTTGATGCTCAATGAATTCCTCTGAAAGGTACCTCTCTTGGAACTGTTCCTCAAATAGTTCCCATGACATGTCTTCGATGACCATGTTTAGCTACAGTAGGAGTGTTTTCCACCATAGAAGAGCACTCCCCTTCAGTTGAAAGACCGCCATGTGGACCTTCATGTTGGAGGTATAATTGTGAAGTGCAAAGCACATCGCCATGTTATCCAACCATGCCTCAGCGGCTGCACCGTCCAGGGCAGCAAAGAACTCAAAAAATTTGACCTTCTCGAGTTCATGGTGAACACTACCAGTACTGACTAGAGTGCACGGTGGAACCTCAACGGGTGTCGGCGCCCTGGCCTCATCTCTGTCCAAACGACTGATCAGTGCCTCGGACATGCGCTGAAAGGATCTCATCATTTCGACTACAGCACCAACTCCTACCTGCACATGTCTGAGAAATTGCTTGTCTCCCTGGGGGTTAGACCCTTCAGGCATGGATGCTACTAGAGGTGTCATGCCTCCTCCCCTCGGACCTCGTCGTCTGCCTCTGCGGCGTCCTCTAACCATGATTACCTACACGCACACAAGTCAACTCGATCAACAGCAGTATAATCTATCATATCAACAAAATTCGTAGAGATCCCAAGTCGCAGGTTGAACCTCGCTCTGATACCACATGTAATGACCTCCCATTTCGTCGCGACATCTAGCCTCTCATAACAAGTGCAAAAATTTCTTTTTTTTATTTTTATTTTTTATTTTTTATTTTTTTCAAACCATAAGAATCAAAGAGAAACAATTTATTCAGTTTTCTACTTTCTCATTGGTTTAGAGGCATGAATAAAGTTATAATAACAATGGTGGATCTAAAGAGAAAAAGAAATACATGAGAGAGCATGCCCTAGTAGGAAAATTCCTAGGGCTTTGGCCTTCAGAGTGGGATCTAATCAAATGGATACAATACTATTGGAAGCTAAAAGGACACTATGAACTACAACTGGGCTCCAAGGGCTTCTTCACAATCATATTACACAACCTCGAGGACCGTAATTGCATTTTTGATGGAGGGCCTTATTACTATAACTGAGCAGGACTCTTCTTAAGATTCTGGATAGAGAAGTTCAGCCCTGAAAAGGAAGATTTTTCCCATGCACCAGTATGGATCAGATTGTATTCTCTCCCCCAGGAATTCTGGTTGGAAGAGGTCTTGGATGGTATAGGCAATACCATCGGAATATATGTTAAGTATTCATAAACCACCAAGCAGAGGCAATATACCTCTTATGCATTCATCTACGTCTACCTAAACATAGCTAAGTCGTTATCAGGATCAATAATTCTTGAATACCATGACAAGGATTTGACCCAAACCATCGATTACGAACACATTCCGTTCAGGTGCAGGAAATGCCATGAACACAATCATCTTTTCAGAGAGTGCCCACTCAATGCAGCTCACAAAGAAGGGAACCCAGAAGGCGAAAAAGACAAGGACGGTTTTTCTCAAACAGCGGGAAAAAGAAGACAAGGAGGACGAAAGCAGTCGGCCCAAGTAAGTAAGGATCCCTCCACTAGTAATAAATATGCAATATTACAAGATCAACCAGAGAATCCCTCAACCCTCATAAATCCCAATGAACTCCATGCAGATAATCCTCCCCATTCTATGAGCCAAGGGGAAGAATGATCATCACAGGGGAAGGAATCAGATCACCCCCCCCTAGACATGACTGTGGATCAACAAGATTTTTTGGAGATAGAGGATGGTGATGTTGAAATAGAGCTAGAAGAGAAAGAACTAGATGGGGTGAATCTGGAGCACCTCGAACATGCCTACATGCATCAAAAACTGTACACCATACCTAGGGATCAATTACAAAAATTGCATAAGGTTTTTCTTAATTCCTCCATTGGATCCACAGCTCGATCCAGCAAGGGCCTGGGAATACAAAGAAGTAAATCAAAGAATCAGAGAAAAAATTAGAAAGATGAAAAAAAAGGGGAAGGAAGTTTACCAATAAACTTATACAAGAAATAGGCCACTTCATGGTAAACTCAGGGCAAATCCACCTCATCTCAGATAGATTTCCTCCTCTCCCCACCCCCCCATCATCATGAGGATTATCTCCTGGAATATTAGAGGCCTCAATGGATGTAGCAAGCAAAAAATGCTATGAGATCTGATCTTTGTGGAAAAACCAGACATAGTATTACTACAGGAAACAAAATGCACAACCGAAGACATTGATAGGCTACTCCCCTATTGTTGGAAGCAAGGGGAAGCAATTTCAACTGCAGCAACAGGCACAGCTAGAGGTTTGGCTATCCTTTGGAACACCAACTCATTGTTGATGGAGAATTTTATCACTACCAAGTGGACCATCACTGCAGATTATAGGCTTATTGGCTCTAACAAGCCTGGACACCTGACCAATGTCTACGGCCCGGCCAACCCACTGGATAAGCAAGCCTTTCTCAGAAACTTGGAATATCTATCCAACCTAACTAGGTATAATCGATGGATTGTTGGGGGAGATTATAATCTCATTCGCAGTCTGGAGGGAAAAAAAGGGGGATCAAGACGCATGGATCAAGATTCCATTGACTTTAACAGCCTCATAGATAATCTCAACCTCATCGACCTGGAAGCCATCAATGGCATCTTTACCTGGACAAATAGAAGAAATGGATCACACCAAATCACCTGCAAACTTGATCACTTCCTCATCTCTGACTCCCTTATACTGGAAGGTATAGCCCCAGAAGTGAGCATTCTGAATACCCTTGGCTTGGATCACTGGCCCATCCAGCTATGGATGGATGTGGCCGCAACTCCAGGGAAAAAACCTTTTCGGTTTGAACAGTTTTGGCTCAACCATCTAGATTTCCAAGCGAAGATCCAGGATTGGTGGAGGGAGGCAGAGGTCCCTTGCGGCTCCAAGATGTACAGATTCCATCAAAAGCTAAAGAACCTCAAACAAATTCTCAAACTTTGGAACAAGCAAACCTTTGGCAATATATTTGACTCCCAAAAGCAGTTGTTAGAACAAATGGGGGTGATTCAAAATCAGATCCGGATGCAAGGGTTAATGGACGAGCTTAAAGCCTAGGAAGCAAAAGTAAATCAACAGATGGAGACCAGGAAAACACAAGAAGAGATTTTATGGAAACAGAAATCACGCATCCAATGGCTTAAGGAGGGGGACCCAAACACCAAATTCTTTCATAGATCTATCATTCATCGTCGTCATACTAATAGAATCACACACCTAATCTCCACCAATGGTGAGCCCATTCATTCCCATGCAGACCTAGAGACAACACTGATAGACTATTACAAAGATCTCCTCACAGAACCTTTCTCAAACAGATCAGAGGCCATAGCCAAGGTCACGCAGCATGTGCCCTCCCTCATGACCCCGGAGAAAAACTCAGCTCTGCTCTAGCCTATTACAATTGAGGAGGTGGGTCAAGTGATTCAGGACACCCCAAAATGCAAGGCACCTGGCCTTGACAGCTTTACCAACGATTTTTTCCATCATTGTTGGTCGATGATCAGGGTAGAGGTTTGGGAAATTATTGAGGACTCTCGATCCACAGGACAAGTCCTTCGGGCTCTCAATGCAAATTTCCTCACTCTCATCCCCAAATAGGGGCAGGCTCACCATCCTAAGAAGTTCAGACCGATAGCCCTCTGCAACATCATCTACAAACTTCTAACAAAAGTGATCGCTCGAATGCTCAAGCCCATCCTACCAACTATCATCTCTCTGGAACAATTGGGCTATGTTGAGGGAAGACAAATCCTAGACATCATCATCCTAGCTTATGAAGTGATCCACTCTTTGCAGAAGACCGGAACGCCAAGTATACTACTTAAATTAGATCTTTATAAAGCCTTCGACAAGATAATTTGGGACTACATGCGGGAAATGCTACTTGCCTTTGGCTTCGATAAACTCTGGGTAACTTGGATTTTGAATCTTACCTCTTCGACTTTTTTCCCCATCCTTATCAATGGTGTTCCTTCTCACCCCTTTTCCCCTTCTAGAAGAATTAGATAGGGAGACCCTCTCTCTCCGTTCCTCTTCATCATTATGGCTGAAGGTCTTAGTCGCTGTATTCACACAGTTGTTGCAAACAACTTACTAATAGGCCTACCTTTGCATGGCATCTCCCCCCCTATTTCACATAGCCAATTTGTGGATGACACGCTTTTGATGGGTACCCCAACTGCATGTGAAGCAAACTCCCTCCTCTCGATCCTCGAAACCTTCTCTGAAGCCTTAGGTTTGGATTGCAACAAAGATAAATCCCAAATCTTTTTCTTCAATACGCCCCCCCCCCACCCCGATTCAGTGCCATATCTCAGATATCTTAGGTTTCAACAACGACTCCCTTCCATCCAAATACCTTGGCATCCCCTGATTGATAATGCCCTCCGAAACTCCTCTTGGGAACATCTCCTCTCCTCTTTTACCAAAAATATTTCTTCCTAGACCCTTAGAGTTCTAAACCTTCCGAGTCATCTCATTCTCCTCCGAGCAGTGCTTCAGGCCCTTCCCACCTACACCTTCTCGGTGCTTACTGCTCCAAAGTTTATCCTCACTACCATTAAAATATTACAAAGGAACTTCCTATGGCAAGGCCTCAACACAGGGAAGAAAATAGCGTTAATCAGCTGGGACAAACTCTGTCAACCCAAAGCACAAGGAGGCCTTGGATTACAGGACCCCTTCATCATGAATAAGGTCCTAAGCGCCAAGATATGGTGGCGATGGCTTAAGAATCCCAAGGATCTCTAGGCAAGGCTCTGGAGGAAGAAATATGCACCAGAGGTGGTGGAAAAAAACCTCATACGTTGGAATGGAGACACCCCAGGGTCCTTAATTTGGGAAGCAACTAAGAAGAATAGACAGCTAGTCACCCACCATGCTTTCTGGGAAATTAGAATTGGGAAAACAACCCTCTTCTGGAAAGATTCCTGGCAGCAATGGCCAATTTTGGACCATGAGGACTGGGCTGAGCATATCAGTACCCAAGCTACACATGCGGGCCTGACAAAAGTAGCTGATTATTGGCAAGACTATCCTCCAGAAGACACCTGGCGGCACTAGCACCTTAATAGGGAATGCATGAACCTAAAAAAGCACGTGGATCTGAGACCCTGGAAGGATGAAATGTTCAAAAGGAAAATCCCCAAGATCACAGGAGAGGATATCCTCTGATGGGGATACCGGCCACGGGGAACCTACAGCATACGAGAAGCCTATCACATCAAAACCCAATCAGACCCTGTACCTACATGGGAAGTTTGGAGCAAAATCTGGAACCTTAAACATTGGCCTAAAATCACCCTCTTCCTCTGGCTCATCACCCACTCGAGCATTCTAACCTGGGACAAACTCTTAAAAAGAGGTTTTGTTGGGCCATCTATTTGTATGCTTTGTGGAGAGGCAGACAAAACCATGAATCACCTTCTCAATTCCTGCCCTTACACTGCTCAAATATGGGATCAAAGTGCTCTTATTATGTGTACCTCGGATCACGAAAGGGATAGCATCATTGATACTATTACGAACTGGAGGGACCAAGTGTTCCAATCTCCCCTCCTAAATCATATTTGGCAATTACTTCCCGTATTCATTCTTTTGCAGGTATGGAAGGAAAGAAACAAGAGGATTTTCAGCAATGTCTCCCTCCCGTGGCAACACTGCTGGAACCAATGCCGCCTAAATATTCTGGAAACTCTCAACCTTCAACTATGGAATGAAAAAGACTTGATTAGCAACCCCTTAGAACTCCTGATCCTTCAGTACTGGAAACCCTTCCCACCTTCCCCCTCTTCTTCTCCCCCCCCTCCCAGCAACCCCNGGTCCACCCCCCCAGTCGACTTCATCAAACTTGGCTTTGATGGAGCCTCTAAAGGCAATCCATGAGCAGCGGGTTATGGAGTAGTTTTCCGCAACCACCTTGGACACATCCTTCTCATTAATGTAGGATCCCTTGGTCGTACCATGAATAATGCAGCGGAACTTTGGGGACTCATCAGAGGACTACAATTATCCATTGAGCACAACTTCACCAAGATGATTGTAGAGGGAGATTCCCAAATCATCATCAATCTCTTTAGCAAGCTTTTAAATGGAGCGGACTGAGAAAGAATATCACCTAGTTGGACACTCTCACATGGGCTAAAGACTATAACAGATATACTGCAACCCAATCAGGCCATTATACCTGCTCATATCTAGAGAAAGGCGAATCAAGTAGTGGATGAACTGGCTAATCTGGGGACCAACTGGGTTGGACTAGAACTCCTTTGCAAAACGTCCCTTAATCCCGATCACCCTATTCTCCAACAATGTATCCACAAATCTAAGGAAGTGGACAAACCCTCGGATGGGGTGTTAGTACATGAAAACTAGCACAAAGAGGGAGTCCGGGTAGGCCAGCAGGGCAGAGCGCCATGTAATCAGCTCGTGCCAACGATCGCCGCCTCTACCCTGCATTAACCAGCCTTCACACCGATTGTAACAGCATTAATTTTGATGCTTCCGACCTCCATTACGAATTGTTTGATGGCTTCTCCGTATGCCTTTGCTCCTCTTTCTCTCCCGCGGACCGATTCCCACATTCCTTCGTTGCCCTGGCCTGGTTCTAATTGGATTTTCATGGTGCTCACAAGCCCCCACCAACCCCAGGCTCTCTACATTCACCTGGAACACCTAGTCATCTTTCGCTTTCAAATTATGCCGCGACAAAGAGGACAACCGCGAAGAGGCTCTCCTTGGCCTCCTCCTCGGCCCCGAGCATCTTTTTCTCCCCCTGGTTCTCCCTCCACGATCTCCTCACTTCCTCTGCATTCTGAGCTAGCACCTCTTGCCTCCTCCACCTTTCCTGTCTCCCGGTTTGATTGCTTAGCCATTATTGAAAGCTTGTCGGGCTCTTCTTTGCGTCACCTTGTTGTCCTGCTGAACTCTAGAATCTTCAATCCTTCCCAGGAACCGGTAAAGGTTTCCTCAAGGCCTCCCTTGGGGGCGCCACCTCTTGTTCCAACTGTCTGAAACAACACATCCGCATCCACCGACTCCATGCCTAATTTGCAGCTGACAGAGATTTTCACCATTCTCTATGGTCTAGTTTTTGAACTCCATCAGGGAATGGAGGACCTCCAATTCTGACTCCAGCTTATGGATGGAAGAATCGCGACCCTCCTTCAAATCCTATCTACCTTCCAAGATGCTTTCCCCTCAAACCCAGTAGGTGTGGCTTCAGCAGGGGTGCCCCATATAGAAAGCGACGATAGAAATGCTAAGACGTAGAGTGCAGCAGAGGTCGTAGCGGAGCAGGGCCAGCATGAGGACATGGAAGCGGCGACAGCCACAAGCTAACATGTGCACAGTCCTCCTGGAGACACACTGCCAGCTGCCAACAGGGACGAGAGACCTGTGGCCACTGACATGCATTTGGAAAGCAGAGGGACACCTGTTGAGGAGGAGGCTTGGCACACGGAAATTCTTGCCACCTGGCCAGGTTACTTGCCAAGTGTATGACCCCTCAGGGGTTTTTTTCTTTTATGGTTTCTTCTTTTAGTTACAACTTAGTCATCTTAGCTCTATTCTATAAGACTGGTAGATTATCAAATGCTAAACTTACCCAATTGGCTGAACTGGTTTCCCCTTTATTGGGGCAGTTCAGTAACTACAGTCCAGTTGTTATCAAGTTTTTGTAATTTGGTCTGGTTTTTTGAAGGCCCTTTTTATATAAAACCTCTTCCTTACAAAAAAAAAAAACTATATGATCAAAACAATACTCAGAACTCAAAATCAATTCACACCCCTCAATCTAAGCCACCTAATTTGATGGAAAGGTAAGTAGAATCGCCAAGCAATTTAAAGTAATTTCATTACATCATAGTCACCAAATTGCTGTCGTAGACAACACCATTAAAAAAAATGCAATTCAAAATTTTAGGCACATAACTCCTGCTAGAAGGAAAATAAAGAAGTTGCCTGCAATGGTTTCATCAATGAAGATGGAAGTAACTCGTGAGGGAGTAAGGAAGGCGCTGGGAAAGAAGTCCTAAGTTATAACAGATGCATTCAAATAAAATAATTCGCAGAATGATGGATTCGGTAATGATTGTGTCCTTAAAATTGTCACTCGCCCAACCCACCACCAAATGTGGTCTTTAAGAAAAGGAAAAATCATTGGCTAAGCTCCCAGGAAACGTGGTGTCTCTAAGGGTGGCCATTCGCCCAGAAAATGGAAATGAATGTTATCCGAAGAAATGGCAAATTGCCAGTTAACACACAGGCATGGAAGCGCAATCAGAAAAACATAGTCACATTAAATACCCTTACTTTTCATTTAACTAGGAATCAATACACGCACAAGCACGTTAGACATTCCTATTCCACACAGGCATCTCACTGTAAAAAGAAACGTTTTCAATGAATTAAAAGAAAAAATAACCGTAGAGAGAAAAATCGTTAGCACCGTCATTACCCGGTACTTAATGCAAAGGAAAAAGAGATAAGGATTAATCTTTTTGAATTCCGGGCATGAGAAAATATCATAGCCTAGAAAATGACGCAGAGAGGGATTGTTAAATTTCTTTCCAATAATTTATAAACATAGCCATCGTAGGCCAAAAAAGATTAAATTTACTGACATGAGTAACATAACGTTCTTTTTGTTTTTCATTTCCAGGATACAAAATATAAAGACGCAGACATGGATAGTTAGAAGATTTTTCCATTCGGCAGGGATGTGGAACTTAAGGATCACCGGCACAACCTATCCTTAATAATAAAAGATAATCTTGTTGTTCTCCATAGTAGTTGTTGGGTTTAAAATAACACAAATCAATGACCAACAAATAGCATAAATGATATCGTTGGTAAGGCAGGAGTAAAAGAATAACTCAACCATTTGATAACTGTCAACCTTAAATCTGTCCAAGCAACAACAAATAATCATCGAAATCACAAGGGTAAAATGCTATCAAGGTATGAAATATTGCAGAGGTAGAAATTTAGAATATGCAGAGCCAACAAAATGCATGGTCTCTCAACACCAGAAGGCACAATCACAACAATCAGCCAAGGACTATGACAGAGGTAGACGGCTACAGGTGCGTCCTTCACTCATCATCCTCGCACAAAAAAGCAAGGCGTTGAGATCCATAGGTATTTTAACGCTAAGGCAATGACCATAGATCAGCCTCCTGGCCGACTGCTCAGGCGAGGACTGGTGAGCTAGGAATGAAGACTAAACAACCTCAAGGTCACAATCAACACCACAGGGTGGTCATGACATGCGAGAAAATGGGGCCATAGGAAACGACAACCAAGGAACTAGGTTAATAAATTTCATCTATCAATCTGTACATCCAATCTACTTACATAATCAACATGGAGATCCAATCATAAAACCTACAACATTCTACCATTCAAACTAAGAAAGCATATTGTTGCATGTTCACCTGCTCTGATTGGTGTATCGTTCTCTATGTAACTCCCACTCGCCGACCGTCGAGACTTCACCGGTACCTCCCAGTCAATTCTATGGGTACTCTTCTTCCCCCTTAGCCCCCCATAACACAAAGGGGCCACACACACTATCCAGATATTTCATCTAGCTCCCAGCTCACCTCGCAAGGCCGAGCTACCACTCCTCTCTGAGCTAGGTATCCCAACTCCCACAAGTAAATCAGTTAATACGATATTTCTGCAGCGTAACGTTACGCAAACAGAATATGATCCTTCCTCCTTTTCCTCCCTTTCTTTTATAGAGTTTCAAACTCCCTTTCTTTCCTAAAATCTCATTTAATTAAAGTTTTAAACATAAATTCCTAAATTTTCCTCTCTGTACAAGTGTCCCTCATCCCCTACAATCCTCCATGAATTAATTTCTTTAATTAAGTAATTATCTTTATTTCCCTCATCCACTTAGAGTTACTCCTAGAATCACTCCTAGGTGTCCCCAAATTCCCTTACAAGTTTTAAAGGCTTTCCCGATTATGAAGTTGTTAATTCAGTTTAAAATTAGAAGGCTTTTAAATGTGGATTCTTTACTAAGTTGACTTCCCGCTTTTTCCCTTAAGTTCCCCTTTTTTCTTTTTATGTTACCTCTTTTCCTTAGTTTCCTATTTTTTTTATTTTCCCTCTTTCCCCTTTTACTTAGAACTAAAAAGGGCAGGTGTGAAATTTAACCCCTTTTCCCTTTTATCATTAATTTAGTATCTTTTTAAATTATCCAAAAGATAAAATAATTAATTCCCTCTTTACATTTATATCCACATATTTTTTTTCTTATGAATAATTTAATTTCTTACTCCCTTCATGTTACCAAATTTTATGAAGATCATAATTATTATTTAAGTGGTTTTTATTTTAAATTTTATTATTTTATTTTATTTAATCTACTTATTTTATTTTTATTATTATTTTTTTAAAGGTAGACAAAATTTTACCCCTAGCGTAATTTTAGACTTAGAACTTAGATTTTGTACTGGGTGACATTTAATTAGGGAAATTGTTTTAAAATTACTTAACATATTATTCGTGCTAACGTCATCTAGGTTCATTCATCTATCATCAACAACGTGACGTGCCTTTCAAGATGCACTAGGTGCTCCAAGGGTGCCACTCGCCTCATCTGTTCCTTTGCGCGATGTGCCCTTCAAGATGCACTACGTGCTCCAAGGGTGCCACTCACCTCTTGACTGATTGGTAGACATTAATAACCCCTAGAGTCAACACTCCGCCAATTGAACTTGTGGGAGACTAAGAGCCTCTAAGGAATAAGGCCCCTGCCTTATTGCACACCCCTTAGAATCATCGTGAGTGACTTTCGCAGTCTGCCCTCATGGCATCGTGGGTCCTCTCAAACTAGGTAATCATTAATATATAGTTTGAGCCACGACGGGAGTGATAGTAGGCTATGGCAAGGCTATTGTCCACACCTCTCCCTCAACATCTCTGGTAGTCATGTGTGACCCCTTTACTCCATATGTGAGTCTGGTCGGCAAGCTATCGTCAGCCTGCATCATCAACAAATCATGTCAGAACATATCCATATCATATCACCCAGTCAGATGCACTAATATTACAGTAAAAGAATCAAACCCCAATGGAACACTCCTTGACTCGATCCGGAGTCCAAGGGGTTCCATCGATGCCTCCACATCCTCAAGGTCCAAAACCCTACACACTTAGTAAAACCAAGTCAATAGCACCTGTCTATGTCAATGTATTAAAACAACATGTCATCAACCCATAACGCCTCATAATCAAAATCAAAAGTTTTAATAGCATACAAATCCAGATCACTTGCGAGCAAGTGTCCTCAAATAATAAATTTGCTTAGTATGCCAGAGCAGGATGTTACAAATGTTCAATTAATTAATTATAAATTACAATAAAATTATTATAAATTACAATAATGTAATGGTTGACATTTTCAATGTATATCATCATTCTATTTTTTTTTAGTTAAGGGATAGATTATTGTAATAAAGTTATTATAGCTTATTGCAATGTTTGATATTTTCCATGTATATCACCATTTTATTTTTATTTAATTAAAGGATAGATTATTTTAATGTTTGATTGAACATGTTTAATTAAGGAATGGATTAATGGGATGTTTTTAATTGACCATAAAATAATAATAAGGAGAATGTTTGATGTAATATTTATAGGTAAAACAATAAATGAAATATTTAATGTAATATTTATAAGATTAAAGATATAAATATTTAAAAATGTTAGTGTTTTAGAATTGTTAAAGTTCAATTTTATATATTTTTAATAATTATTATTAATTATTTATAATTCATTTTTAAAAAATCATTATCATCTATATTAATAAATAGTCATAAATATTTTTAATAGTTATTAATATAATTTATGATATTTAATAATTATTGATATAATTATTGATATTTAATTAATAAATCATTAATTAGATCAAAAATATTATTAAGAGTAGCATTAACATTAGATAGTTTGACCCTAGCATATATGTTCACCCACCATAAGAAGTAGGATAACGTTTTGCCTTTTTTACCCATCATTATTTAAATTGCAGATACGATAAGGTTTTTCAAATATTAATTTAACCTATAGAATTATTGTAATGACTAAATATTGGAAATTTAGAGTTTATCCTATTTTGAATTGTAACCAATGTTGCATGGCTGCGTAAAAGTTAATTTACCTAAAAAAATTAAAATTTAATTTGTTGAGTTAATTAAAATTAAATTAAAAGTTAATTTATGAGAAATCAATGTGAAGAGAGATGATCCAAGAAAATGGAAGATTGTAGAATTAATTATATCTATCCTATAATATTAATATTAAATATCGTATTCATTATTAATATGTGATAATGTTTTGTTAAATTTTATTCAATTAATTATTCATATTTATTTTTATTTTTCATTTTTCATGTCTGGAGTGTTCCATGATATACATCTTGCACCCAACACTACATTTTGCAGACAAGACTTCCATCATTTGCAATTCAACCCTCAAACTCCGAGGAAATTGGTTAAGTATAGAAGAAGAAAAAGATAAATACACATGAAACAAAATATTTTAAACTATTGCACCAAAGAAAATGAAATGCACTTATAAAAATATAGTAGAATAAAATAGATGTGATATAGTCATGCTTATGTATCACCAGTAGAATAGTATAAACAATTATTTAAATTTTATTCAATATTATTTTTAATTTTTTTAAATGTAAATTTGAAAATTTTGAATTTTGATTTTGTTTATGATAAAAAAGGTTTCTGCCTAGGAATTGATCATTCTTAACTCTAAAGTTAAAATGGATATATACTAGTATATACTATTTTATATTAATATTAATAAATAAACTATAAAGTAAATTTATGATATCTATTCTATAATATTAATATTAAATATTGTATTCATTATTAATATGTGATAATGTTTTGTTAAATTTTATTCAATTAATTATTCATATTCATATTTATTTTTAATTTTTCATGTCCAGCTTGTTTCGTGATATACATCTTCTTGCAGTGAACATTTCCACAGACTGGCAGGTTGACTCATTTATATTCATGCTTATGTATCACGAGTCCCATAACAGCATAAGATTTAGTAATTTATAGAATATTATAACATTGTACCAAGATTTATAGTAATTTATATAATGTTATTCAATATTATTTTTAATATTTTTAAATGTAAATTTGGAATTTTGAAATTTTGATTTTGTTTTTGATAATAAAGGTTTGTATCTAGAAATTGTTAAAATTGATATATACTTGTATATACTATTTTATATTAATATTAATAAATAAACTATAAAGTAAAATTAATGATATTTATCCTATAATATTAATATTAAATATAGTATTCATTATTAATATGTAATAATGTTTTGTTAAATTTTATTCAATTAATTATTCATATTTATTTTTATTTTTCATTTTTCATGTCTAGAGTGTTCCATGATATACATTTTGCACCCAACACTTCTGTCATATATTCACATTTATAGTCATGCTTATGTATCATGAGTCCTCCAACATGAGATTTAGTAATTTATAAAATATTATAACATTGTACCAAGATTTATAGTAATTTATATAATGTTATAACATTTTTTACTTAAAGAATAGTATAAAAAATTAGTTAAATTTTATTCAATATTATTTTTAATGTTTTTAATGTAAATTTGGAATTTTGGAATTTTGATTTGTTTATGATAATAAAGGTTTGTACCTAGAAATTGATCATTCTTGACTCTAGAGTTAAAATGGATATATACTTGTATATACTATTTTATATTAATATTAATAAATAAATTATAAATTAAAATTAATGATATCTATCCTATAATATTAATATTAAATATAGTATTCATTATTAATATGGGATAATATTTTTTTAAATTGCATTCAATTAATTATCAATTTTTATTTTTATTTTCATTTTTCATGTCCTCCTTGTTCCGTGATATACATCTTTCACCCAACACTTATGTCATATACATTTTTCACCCAACAATTCCTAACTCGTGGGTTAGAGACTAATGAGTTCACATTTATAGTCATGTTTGAGTTCACATTTATAATCATGTTTATGTATCACGACCCACCACAACATGAGATTTAGTAATTTATAGAATATTATAACATGCTACCAAGATTTATAGTAATTTATATAATGTTATAACACTTTTTATTTAAATAATAGTATAAACCATTATTTAAATTTTATTCAATATTATTTTTAATGTTTTTAAATGTAAATTTGAAATTTTGGAATTTCGATTTTGTTTATTATAGTAAATGTTTGTATCTAGAAATTGTTAAAATGGATATATAATTGTATATACTATTTTATATTAATATTGGTAAATAAACTATAAAGTAAAAAATTAATGATTTTTGTTTTTGTAAGTGAGTTTAAGAACCTGTATTACTAAAGAGGGGTTATGGTACAAAAAAGGGGAACTCCCTGGTCTGCCAAAAAGGAAACCAAGCTACAGGTTCTTAAGTTGTGTTTTTTGAAATAGGTAGGGGGTAGGGCTGGACTGCCACCATGGGAAACGAGTCCAGTCCTACCATATCCAGTTTTTGACAACATAAGCGCAAACAACATGAAAATGATAAAAAAAATAACAGTAACAGAAGTTGATATTAACCCAGGACTGACTTGACTAACTTGACAATGGACTAACCAGACACTAGTCCAAGATGATGATATGTTTCTTCCCTTCATCCACCTGACCCTTGTTCTCCTCATTTTGGGGGATTGTGCAAGTCTTTCTAATATGTGATGGTGCTCCTTTCCCATCGACTGACATGATGTCCATGTGATGCATGTAGCATAGGTAGAGGTGGAATTGAGCAGCCAACTGCTCCATCTTATATTTCTGGTCCATCTCGACCTCAGTTAGCAGTTTGGTGATGGTTTCCAAACTACTGAGGCGTCTCAAGATTTCATTCAGCAGTTTCTTTTGTTCCTTGTTGTTCTCCCATATGGCATCCTCCCTCACCGAGCTCACTTTTCCAATCATCATATCTATTTTCCATGCCATCTCCACCATTTTGTGATAGAGGGTTTCCCTAGGCTGCGTGGCTCCTCGGTCGGTTACCCAGTTCACTTCTTGGACCAGAGCATCCCATGTTTTTCCATTGCGCTTTTCGTTGATTTCCTTCTCAAGTCGGGTGATAGTTTCCTTTCCTTTTGGTGCAACCAGAGTATGAACGGTTCCTTCCGTGTATTTTGTCGCCTACTCCATCCTTGAAACTCATCGAGGATTGTTCTGAGTTCCCTTCCCTTGGGGGTTTCTTTTGTTGTTCGTTCGCTTCATATGGACCATCCCGTCTAGCCCATGGATTATCCTTTGTTGTGCTCTCAACCTGTTTCTGTCTACTCGGAGGTTCCTCCTTTCCCTACCCTTGTGTCTGTTAGTATCCTTTACGCTTTCACTCTTCTCTTTACCTCTCTTCCTCTTGTTTTTTCTCTTATTGAGCTTCCACTGATTTGGGCTCGTCCTTCCAATCATGGTATTCCTGTAGAGGTGAAACTTCCCATCCTTTTTCCCCATCATGGTACGTATCTTCATGATGAGTTGACCTTTATCCCTGTACTTTCCCTTTCCCCTGCTCACTTGAAATCCTACTGGAAAGCTCCCTACACATGGTCCTTAGCATGGTGGATCAATACTGGTCTGTTTTAATCCGTCTTGCCTTACGTCATTAACTGCCTGCTAACTATCGTTGATAATTTCCCACGGGCTTCCCCACCTATCTTATTGTTAAAACAATCTTGTTGTCGTACCCTCACATGTTGTATAATTTGATCTGGTATTGTGATTGGTAGTCGATTTTTGGGTCGTCATATCCTTCTTGGGTCCTACGGTTCTTTTGCTAGGACTTTCCCTAGCCTCCTCAATGTGACCTCTGATGCAGGAGCATCGCTCACTCATCAAGCGAGCCAGCGCGTGGAGCAGGGAAAGACAGCTGGACAAGCCACCAAAACTTCTTTTTTTGAATTTTACCTTGATATTTGTTGCACAAGCATTAATGAGTTAATGTAATGAAGCGCACTTGTATTGTATTGTAGATAGCAAGGCATTTATTAGTTTTAATGCTATTAGATAGGAATTTATGGTAGATTTGATAGTTTCAGATTTCAAGAGGGCAAACGGAATATAGGCACCCTCCTTTGTATCATTGTATTATTGAAGCATTCTGAAGAGAAGAGCAGAGTAGAGAACTTGTGAAGAACACCCATGTACAGATTGAATTAATAGAAGAGAGTCTTTGATTCAACTCCATGGTTTGTGTTGTTTCTCTGTGTTGATATTATGCTCATGGATGTTTGATTTCTTGTATGCATTTGCTTTTGAATATGTTGTGCATGTGATTTCAGAGGTTTAACTGAAGTCTGTGATAGAAGAGAATGAGTTTCAATTGTTTCTCTGTTTGAGTCAAGAGATTCCTGCATAGAGTGCAGTCGAATTCATCCGCATAGAGTGCGTTGATGAGGCTCAACAGATAAACTCTTATTCTCATCTGCCCAGAAGTTGAATTGGGTTGTTCGAGCCATGCAGAAGAAGTGCAGGTCGAACTTGAAGTTTCAGCCGCTAGTTTGAGCAAAGGAAGGCATAGACTACTATTGCAGGAAGTGCACAGAGTCTGGAATAACTCAACACTTCGAGAAGTTGTTGGGTTGAGCGCGAGGAGCGTGTGAAAATTCTCTGAGGGAGTCAGAGTTGACAAGATCAGGAGGGATAGTTCCTTCATGAACATTGTGGGAACAGGTCCAGGAGAGATTCGAACAGAAATGAAGCTTTGGAGCAGGAGAAATCCTCAAGGAGGAGAATCGACGGCTAGAGATATCAGCGGAGAATTGCAAAGTCCCGCTGACCATCAGATTATGGAGAAGTTGTGGGGAAGTTAACCCGTAGACGTAGGAAGAATAAAAAACCCATTGGGGTTCGTCATTCGGCGTTTGACGAGGTAAGAGTTTCATGGTCATTGAAATCGCGATTAGCGATTCCCCAATTTGATCGGAGCCATTGATTGTCGCGAGGACAGGTGGCACGAGATCCCGGGAGGTCGGGATTCGGTATTCGGGGATTTATTGTGCAAGGAATTGGAACGGTGAAATCGCGATCCCGCGATTCCCGATAAGGGAGAGAGAGGAGGTGATGTGGCGCAGGATTTGCGCACGTGCATATTGACGCAACCCGCCCCTCACCGAGCAAGTCGCTCCACCAGGACCTCCTAATACTCCCGGGCTCGAAGAGTTAACGGTTCTCTTTCTCGGGAGTTCCTGTCACCCAGAGAACACTATTCGGAAAATCTTCCCTTCGGAAATCGGGAGATCGGGTCTCGCGAGTTCGCGAGTTCAACACTCACGGGATCGGCCTTTACTTTCCCAAACCCCGATGGTCAACGGTCAACAACTTCTATTCGGGAATTTCCCTATCGGGAAATCAGAGTATGCAATGTTATGAACCCCTGACACCACAAAGTCCCGAACCCCGAACTCCGATATGCTTCCACCTGTCCTCCACTCGCTCTGGAGACCCCACTCAACTACGTCACTGCCTTCGCTCGTGCGATCGGGGATCACGGGGTCGCGATTTCACCGATCACAACTTCCTTGCATTACAAAACCCCAAACCCCGATTCTCCGATGCTACCTGTCAACATCCCGTGGTGAGGCCTAATGCCTTGACACCTGTCCTCTACTCGGCTATCGGGATGTCGCGATTCGGGAATTCGTGCCTCCTGATGCACAAGGTCACAGACTTTGCAAAACTCTGAATCTCGACCCTTCGAGATCCTGCTCCACGTGTCCCCCTCTCCGATCAACGGCTCAGGTCGATTCGGGAAATCTCCGGTCGCAATTTCAAAGAGTTTGAACTCTTTCCTACGAGAAACGACGAATGCCGAACGCCGATCCTCAGGGATCTCACGCCACGTGTCCCTGTTCTGATTGACAGTTCTGGTTGATTCAGGAAATTGTCGGTCGCGATTTCACAAGGTGTAGGGCTCTTACCTCGTTAATCCTCGAACGCTGAACCCCGAAGTCCGCTATACTTTAGTTCTCCACACCTGTGCTCACGGGTTATCTCCCACGCAACTCCTCCTCGATTGGACGGTCCTCGGGATTTTGGGTTTCTCTTTGACAACTCTAAGTCGTCGATTCTCTTCCTCTTGAAGAGTTCCTCCGCTTCACCCCCTTTGTCCTGTATGAACTCCCCTGGAGTCTGTTCCCACAGCGACACAAAGGTATTATTCCAGGCTTGTTCCTGAGACGCTCGTAAGGAACTATCCCTCCTGAACTTTGTCCCTCTCTGGCTCCTCCAGAGACTTCTCTCGTTCTTCCTGTGGTTGACTTCCCACAGCTCTTGAAGCGCTAAAGCCGTCTAGACCTGTGCAACCCTGCTAACACGGTCCAGTCCTCTCCCTCCCAGACTTGGCTCTGTGACTTCAACTCGACCTGCACTCACCTGCACGGTTCGAACAACCCAACATAACCCTGGGCCACAGAGAACAAAAGTTCAACTGCTCAGGCTCCTCAACGCACTCTATGCGGAGGAATTCAACTGCACTCGATGCAGGAATCTCC
>ML814571.1:184231-194754 GCA_009831015.1 Picea engelmannii | reverse complement strand
CTATGGCTAGGCTAAACCCTCTTTAATCAATGGCTAAATTAGTTTTTATCATGGGGACATGAAGCCACGACCTACTTGTGTGTTGGCTCCCTAGGGTTTCAATGATTAAGCAAATAGCAACAATGTAACCATAAAAGTAAGCATTTCTACCTACAACCATTCAATAAAGAAGTTTTGCATGCAAAATTTACTTACAAATCCATGAAGAGCATAATCAAACCCTAGTTGTAAACCTTCCAATGACAAAAACACCATATGCATTCCAAAAATGATCCTCCTCAAGTGTAGCGCCTCACTCCAAGAGAAAATATCCAAGACAAAAGATAAAAGAGTCACTCTCACAAGAGAGCAAGTTATGTTATTGTCCAAATGAGGTTAAAACGTCCTCAATTTATATCATCCTCATGACCTTAAATTAACTATTAGGTCATTAAAAACAGCCGACAAGGCTGACTTTACAATATTCAATTATTTGTCAGATTACATGCTAAAAATGCCAAAAGTGAGCTAAAAATGGAGACGTCGGGCCCCTATAGGGGGGACGTTGGCCCTTTCAGGGAAAAATCATCATCCAGCAAGCCAGACGTTGGCCCCTTTGGGGCTCCTGCAACCTACTATGTGTGCTAAACAAGCCCAACACACTTCCATCTTCTCTAGAAAATGTCCATCTAGTCCTGGGTGGCGTCCTATCCATCAAGTCCATCGTCCCATCTGCAAGGGGTTGATCCCCATAGGTAAAATCTCTGCCAAAACGTCCTGATGAGGGTGTCCTTCTTCTTCTCCATGCGAGGGCTCGTCATAACTCTGTCCTGCCTCTGCCATCCCAGCAACCAACTGATGGGCTCTTCAACCCCATGGAGGTCCAAACTAATCATCTCCCCATGTGCATCGATCCTCTGGTACCTGTCCGCCGGGCACGGTCCTTCACATCAAAGACTACGCCATCCATGGGATCATCAGTCCTAGACATCATAGCAATGTAAATCATATCTCATCATTAAAATTATCAAACATATGCATGAAATCCATAACAAATCATCTAAGAGCTCAAAGACATTACACAGATCTACTATACAAAGCCGAGGAAACCAAGAGAACAACCTATTGGGCTAATACCCACAAGAGATGGAAATTTTCCTCAAAGGATCATTCAAGCCATGTGTAATGAGGTGATATGGTTTTTAGGGATGTCCAGTCATAGTAAGACCAAGGGTTGGTGTCGTTTGTGGGTGCCTTTGTAGGAGGCGAGTTGTACCCGTCATGGATGCATTTTTTTTCAAGCCCTTTTATTTCCTTATCTTTATTTTATTGCTTTTTACTACAAGGTCTAACGAAGAGGACACTGCCTTGGCTTGGTGGCCAAAGCTGACAGCGTTACCCACTAGTATCTTTGCAGAAATGAGAAGGTTGGCTCGTGATGAGACCCCATTTCCTTTGGCCATGCAACCAAAGGTCACTGCCCTAGTTTGGTGACCAGATGGTGGCAATGTCATACTGCTAAATACCTATGAACATAATGGGTCAACTCGTGATGAGACCTCCCATCCTCTTGGTTAGGTCTTTCATTTATTAATTTTATCATTTTTCTTAGCGTCCCTTAGTTTCTTATCGAGAGGCTTTTTATTGCCTCCTCGGGGATCCCTTGGGCGAAGCATCTCTAGGTTTTCATTTCCTATGGATTTTATCTTTTACCAGCTTCTTTTACCCCCTGGGCCTTTATCCCCTTCTTCCCACAAGACAAGATGTACCCTAGGAGGTCATCCTAATGGCCAGACTAGGGGAATGGGATGGATGAGTGGGGTATAAGATGAAAAAGTGATAAGATGGTGGGAGCGGATGATGGCTCTGCAAATCCCCCTTGGTGGCTAACCAAAACCCATGAATAACAGCTTGCTAAGTTTCCCCATCAATCACCCCAAGAATGGTCAAGTGGATTAGTGTAAGATCCAAGCAGTCATCTGAAATGAAAGAAACCTAATGCATATATAAGAAGGTTATAATGATCAAATATGACACATACCATGATACCTCAGACCAATTACCTCATGTAGCAAGAGCCCTCTCTGATGCAAGTCCAGGCCGGTAGTGATGGAAGCTGGTACTGCTGACAAGACAAGTCTGGCTGAGAAGAAGAAAGATGGGCCCTCCAGGGCCATGCTCAAGTCACTCCTGCTCTCGGTACTCCATGTCTAAGACCATGTGGGCCTCGAGACATGATCTCCTAGTTATCCCTAGATATCGGGATAGCAATGAGCAACACTGTACTTCTCATGAGTGGGAAGGAACTTCTTAAGGAGGTTAAGAAGAAGGAAGACACACAATTTATTGTGGTAAGGAAGCCTAAAATTATTTTGACCAGTACAAGAATAGATGATCTACCTGAAGAAATACAGGAATTGCTGGGAGAATTTGCTAATATAATAGTGGACGAAATACCTTGTTCATTACCACCTATCAGGAGTATAAGCCATCATATCGATCTTATACGTGGATCCAGTTTACCGAACAAAGCTGCATACAGGTTGACGCCGTAGGAAAATGAAGAAGTTAAGAGACATGTCCAGGACTTAATGGACAAAGGATTGATTCAAGAGAGCTTGAGTCCATGCATTGTTCTGACAGTGCTCAGCCCAAAGAAAGACGAAGTTTGGAGGATGTGTACAGACTCAAGGGAAATCAATAAGATTACCATCAGATACAGATTTCCATTACCAAGGATGGACGACTTGATGGACTACTTGAGTGGAGCAACGTTTTTTTTCAAAGATTGATTTGAAAAGCGGGTATCATCAAATTCGAATGAGAGAAGGTGATGAATGGAAGATAGAATTCAATATGAATGAGGGGCTATATGAATGGATTGTTATGCCATTTGTCTTAACGAATGCACCCAACACTTTCACGAGGTTGATGAACAAACTCCTGAAGGATTTCATAGCGAAATTCGTCATTGTATATCTTGATGATATATTAATCTTCAGCAAAACAAGAGCAGAATGCTTAAAACATTTAACTGCAGTAATGAGGAGGTTACAACAAGAGAAATTTCTGATCAATATGAAGTAATCGTCATTTATGAGGACACAACTCATTTATTTGGGTTTTGTTATCTCTGCAAATGAATTGAAAATGGATCCAGAAAAGGTAAATGCAATTAAGGATTGGCCATCGTCAAAAAATGTGTTTGAAGTTCGAAGCTTCCATGGTTTGGAAAGTTTCTACAGGAAATTCATCTGAAACTTTAGTGGAATTAGTGCACCAATGATGGATACAGTGAAGAAAAGACACAAATCTTTTCACTGGACAAAAGAAGCAGAGAAGAGCTTCAACCTGCTGAAGAAGAAGATCACAGAGAAACCAATTCTGGTTTTGCCGGATTTTAGCAAGACATTCCAGGTCAGGTGTGACGCGAGTGGATTTGTAATTGGAGCAGTCTTGAGCCAAGACGACAGGACGGTCGCATATATCAGTGAAAAACTGAATGAAGTGAAGATTAAGTTCTCCACATATGACAAAGAATTCTATGCATTCATACAAGCACTGAAGAAATGGAGACACTATTTGGTTCCCAAGGAGTTTGTTTTGTACAGTGATAATCACACTTTATAATTCGTGACTCGACAGGAGAAGTTGAACCAAAAGCATGCTAAATGGATTGAATTCATGCAGAATTTTACTTTTGTGATTAAGCATATTTCTGGAACTGCTAACAAAGTTGTTGATGCTTTGAGCAAGAAATGTTTGCTTATGCAGGAATTCAGAGTCAAGACTTTGGGTTTTGATAACCTCAAAGAAATGTATCGAGATGACCCATATTTCAAGGAAGCATATGAAGTGTCTGAGAATCTAATTCTCAAGGACAGAAGCCAATGGACTAAATACATGATCCAGGATGGATTATTATTCTAGGGCAATCAATTATGTATTCCAAATGCTCCATGAGAGAGAATCTACTAAAGGAAAAACATAGTGGAGGATTGGATGGACACTTCGGTCATGATAAGACGTTCTCAAAGTTGAATGGCTCATAATTTTGGCTAGGGATGAGGTCCGATGTCAAGAAATTTGTGGACAGGTGCAGAATTTGTCAGCACACGAAAGGAAAAAGGTAGAACACAGGGTTATATCAACTGTTACCCATACCAGAAAGGTCATGGGACGCAGTGAGCATGGATTTTATATTGGGACTCCCAAGGACATAAAGGGGATATGATTCAATCTTTGTGGTAGTTGACAGATTTTCCAAAATGGCATATTTCATACCATTCCAGAAAACCAGTGACACAACTCATATTGCGAACCTATTTTTCAAGGAAGTCATCAACCTTCACGGTTTTCCAAAGAGTATCATGTCTGATCGGGATACCAAGTTTGTAGCACATTTCTGGAGGACTTTATGGAAGAAGTTGGGGACAAGTTTGTCTTTTATCTCAGTGTATCATCCTCAGACAGATGGACAGACAAAATTCGTGAACAAGAGCTTGGGAGATTTGTTGAGGATCTTAGTGACTGAACACCACAGTCAATGGGATCACATTCTACCACAGGAAAAATTCACTTACAATGACTCACTCAATAGAAGCACAGGGAAGAGTCCATTCCAGATTGTATATGGAATGCAGCCAAGGGGATTTTCTGAATTGAAAGATTCAGAACAAGTTGAATTCAGGAGTGATAGTGCAGAGGACTTTGCAGAAGGAATGAAGAAGCTTCACAGTCGAGTCAAGGAGCAAATACAGAGTTCAAGTCTAGAATACAAATGGAGAGCAGATCAACACAAGCGAGAACTTCAATTTGAAGTTGGTGATATGGTTCTTGCACATCTAAGGAAGGAGAGGTTCCCAAGGGGAACATATAACAAACTGAAGATGAAAAATATTGGACCATGCAAGGTCATAAGGAAATTTAGGGCAAATGCATATGAGATTGAATTACCCGATGGGATCGGAATCTCACCGATATTCAACATTGCGGATTTGTACCCTTACAGATCTGAAGAAGTAGGAGAAGAGGAGGAATATAAAGAGATTCAATGGACAAAACAAATGCCCATAGCTGAAAAGCCACAGATGGAAAGAATAATTGACAAAAGGACTAGCAAAAAGACCAGGAGGAAAGAGTATTTTGAATACTTGGTCAAATGGAAGGGACATCCAGTTGAAGATGCTAGTTGGGAAGATGAAGAAGAAATTCATAAGCATGGACAGACCGTGCAAGATCTCATTAACATGAGTTCATGAAAAGTTTCATCAAGGGAGTATGATGCAGGAGCATCGTAAGCAACCAGCCAAGCAAGCATAAAGGCGGAAGACAATTGGAAAAGCGCAGCACACATTTTGCACATTTTGAAATGTTTTTGAAAAAATTAATGAGCAGATATTAATGTAGTAGTTAAAGGAAGCGTACTTGCATGTTGTAAACAGATCTTGAGCGATTTTCTCTCATCTGCCAGATGTAATAAACATTAAGTCTATTTAATGAAAGTAGGTAGATTTGAATTAAGATATTATACAATTTTAGAAGCGTAGGAGGGAAAACGGATATAGACACCCTCACCCTTGTATTATTGTATCATTAGAACAGAAGAAGAAGAGTCTTTTTTATAAGTTGTAGAGTTGTAGCAAAGAGATCTAGAGAAGAACCCATGTACAGGAACACTTGAGTTAATATATAAATCTTTGACTCAATTTTCATGGTGTTATGATGCTTACTGTTTACATTAGTTGAATGGTATGTTTATAGCTGTTTGTTTTCTTTGTTATGCATTTGTTTCAATGCTATGTTGTGGGTATGTTTTCATGGTGAATGTATGAATTCTGAGAGAGGAGAAGAATGAGTTTCAATTGTTTCTCTAGCTGAGAGTTCCTGCAAGGAGTGCAGTGAACGTATGCAAGGTGTGCATTGACAAGGATCTAAGTTTTATCTTAGAAAGCTCAGGAGAGATACCGTTGTTCTCATTACCCGCAGAAGTGTAGGTGAAGCACAGAGCCATGCAAGGTGTGCACAGGCTAGTTGAAGCCTTGGAAGTTATCAACTAAGGTGAAAGTGGAAGGACTACTATTGCAAGAGTGCACAAAGTCGAGGACTCAAATAACCAGAGGTTGTTTGAAAGATTGTCGCAAGGAGTGCGAGCAAGATCCCTCTTGGAGACTTAAGCTCACAAGTGAAAGATCGGGAGAGTTAGTACCTTTGAAGTGTTCAAAGAAATACGGGGAGTGAAATCATCGCGTAGAAGTTAAGTTCCAATGGAAGGACGTCGAGTCAGTTTGACCAGAGGGTCATTGAGGAATGAATCAGGCAGTCAGAATTCTCCGTGGAGAAATTGTGAAATCACGTGGACCGTTGGATTCTGCAGATATATGAGAAGGTTAAGGCTAAGTGCCTCTTAGCATTTAGAAATATCAGGAGGAGTAATGACCGTTGGATGAGAAGCGTCAGGAGCCATTGATATTGCGCTCAAAATCTCTTATTTCGGGTTTTGGAGTTTGGAGTGGCAAGTGATTTTGGAGTCACTGCATCGCAAACTCCCGGTACGCGAAATTGCGCCAGCCGTTGGATCAGGGGAGGCTCACAGTTGTTGATCCCCTTTGAAGTGGAATCTCAACATTTCGGTAATTCGAGGTTCAAAACTTTGGTAGTCCTGATGACAAGGATCTGGGTCTCTTTGCATTGAAACCCCCGAAGTTGCAAAACGCGACGTGCCTTGGCAGTAGGTTGTGGTCACGGAGAAATCCATTTCGACATTTCGGTAGTTCGGGTGTTGGGAAGTAGAGGAGGCAACGATCTTTAGAATCAAGAGTTTCAAACTCCCAGATCACGAAATCTGAAAGATCCAGAGCCATCGGATCGTAGAGGATCTTAGCCGTAAATCACATTGGAGGTGAGGTTTCGAGAATTCAGAGATCGAAGTTTTGGGAGGTGAAGAAACTTTCTATTGTGGATCTTGCAAGTCATGAAATCCCGAAGAGTGAAAGGAAAAATTCCCCAAAAAATTAAAGGACAATATTCGTGGGCCCAATTAGGTTTCGGGATTCCGAGACTCAAGAGGTGGAGTTGCATGGTCACAGAACTCATGAAATCGCGAAAAGGAAAAAGATGAAAGGTGGGTCCCAAGCATTAATCAGAGGATATGTGTGACAGAAGTCAAAGGGGTGGTCAAGCTGTGGGGAAAATCCCGAAAGACCATTGATTCCTCCAAAAGGGGAAATTTCGAAAAACCGGGAAATCATAAGTTAAGAGGAAAGAATTTTGGTCGTTCACTCAAGTCTCGAAAAGATGAAATAAGTGGCAACAAGAGGCGTGTGTTTGACGCATTGAAGGATTTAACCTTCATTGACATTTCGAGTTTCGAAGGTTGAAGAGACAAGGGGCTCGACAACAGGATTCCCGAAATCACGAAATTTGAAATCCCGAATCAAAAAAATAAAATAAAAAACATCGATCGTATTTGTTGGTCAGTTGTGGAATACACCTTGTGTGTGTGGTATTCCCTGTGGGGAAACCAAAGAGTCAATATGACTCAAGGGAATATTTGGAACGATCCTAAGACCGGGAGGTTGCGTAGAACCTGCTGAGGCAGGGGGTGTTGCATCAGTAAGTATAATTGGTAAGTGGAAATCTTGACCCAAACACTTATACAATGTTAATGTTGAAATAAGGAACATGAATTTTAGGTGATTTTTATTAATTTCTTTGATTATTAATAATTTTATATATTCTTAAGTATGAACGCATTTTTCTATGATATGTTAATTTTTTTAATAGTTTTCTTTAATAATTTAGTTTTCAAACAAATTTAAAATGTTTAAATTTATTTTTTTAAATCAATTTGAAAAACTTATAATTATTCAAAATGCCTTGCTGCTAACATTAAATGTACAAGTATGGAAAAAATATAAATACAATATTAAAAAAAATGATACATGAATTAAAATAGCCAAAGACAAATATTGCCACTCAAAAGATAAAACATCAAAATAGTATTAAGCATTACAACTCTAAAATAACCTAGTTTATTATAATTACAACCATAATCCTACATTACCCCTATATCATAAATATCTATCTTTGATTGTAAATAAAGCCCAATTTATTATTGATTGCCTTAATTCTAAACTAGATCTATCGTAATAATCAATTTATTATTTATTAATTTTGGTATATATTAGACATTAAGACATATTTATCTTCAATTTTAATTTATTGTTCCAAAACCTCCATTGCTAAGTTTGTTCTTTTTTTTTAAATTGGAAGTAGCTCTCTCATAATATTATACTGGGAAATTAAGAATCGTAATTTTAAAAACTTTACATATAATCATTGATATTCATTTTAGTATTATTAGTCTCCAGGACTATAGCATTTGATACATCATTGACCATCCATTAGTTTTCCTTTTACTACAATTATTTTTTTATTGTTCTCCAATGTTGTATATATGCAAGTAACAAAATAATTATTTTTCATAATATTTAAATTACTTGTATCACACATATGATGACCAATTTGGTGTCTTTTGGCCAAGCTCTAATAAAATGCATTTTTTTAAATCTTAGGTTATACCTAAGTTTTGATTTTTAATCATTGAAGCACACAATGAAATTTGTTTTCCAAATATAGATAACCTAAGTTTGTATTTTTAATCTTAGATAACTACAACATCTATTCATTGAGTTCATTCAATTCACATCAGTGGAATAAATACATGTGAACTGCAATGTTGTGACGTATTTATTTTTGAATGATCTTATAACCAAATTTGTAATACAAGTTATAATTATGAGCATTCCACTACCAAATCTTTGTTATCTCTAACTATTCAACTACCCAATCTTTGTTATCTTCGACTATTTAGTCTGGTTTTATGTCTCATTTCTCACCCAACATATTTTTATCATCTCCACCTCTGTTTTCTCTCCTAATATATTTTATGAATTTCCTCCTCTATATATACCACCCCGGCTAGACTATCTCTATAACTTTCTATAACTCACATATATGGTTGTGCGTACAAATATAACTCATATCTACACTTCATGGTAGACCATCCAGGAACGAAGTTCCATCTTTTCCTTCTCCCTCTCCCACTCTTTGTGATCTATTTAAAAATAATCTAGACCATCTTGGGTACCATTAGGTGGTGAAGTTGGGTGCACACATAGTGAATGAAAAATCAGAGCTTAACCGCTCCAATGACATATACATGTATACCATGTGAAGTGTATTACTCAATTTTTTCAGATAAGCTGAGTTTTGGTGTTCTTAAACCACTTGGTGCTTTTTAAACCACTAATTACATTGCAATTGTTTTGGTTTGATATCCATGGTCATCGTAATTATATGTTTTTTATTGCAAATTCTTGGACATGGTAATGATAAACATTAATGTTTGGTCTCAACTCTTTGTAAATTCAATTATTTTCGTGGTTATCTTCGTAAAATTTATCATCGACCACTCATTGATATCTTTCTTCATTACTAATTTTTTTTTTATTAGTAATTTCAATCATCCATAGTTTTTTCTTTTCATTCCATGTATCTCAGTTCATCAAAATTGATTTTAGAAAATATCCAATAAATTCAAGCAAAACTCCACTTTCAAATTAGTGATTATGTTGTAGACTATGTGAGAAATAAATACATGAATGTAGAGGAATATATGTGTGTGTGTGTGTGTGTGAACAAGAAAATGCAAAATTCAAATAGAATAGAAAAAATTGATAATTACAAAATCTACACAAAATACACTAAGTCACTACCAATATTAATAAAATAGAATACAACTAAAGTTAAATAAATATTATATAAAACCAAAATAATGGAAGTTGAGTCAAATACCATCATATTTTAGAATAGGAGGAAATAATTATATTGTCATTATTCATATGGTTATTAATAAAGTTAAATTATCAAATTTATTGAGTCGTTATCTAATCGTGTCAAAGCATTAAAAAATTAATAACACTCTAATATGTGGATGATTACTTGAGCTTATATTTCGATTTAAACACACAATTTCTTCACTTTGTAGTAATAATTTAACCATTATAACTATAAAGTTTATTAATTATGTGTGATGATCTTAGTGGCATAATTTTTAAGATATTGGCACTTAAAATTCATTAATTTTATCTTTCTTTTAGGTAATTATTATAATTTTCATAAATAATTTAACATAAGACATTCTAATTTCAAAAGTTAATGTTAAGATCAGACTTATATAAACATAGTTTGTATTTAACACATCTTCTTTCAGTTGTATTGACAATTTATTTTAAAGAATAAATAATAATTGGTAGACTAATTATTTCACATAATTTTGTTACCTTATATTATAACAAGAAACTACCATTATTTGTTGGTTTTAGTATAATTTTTATTTCTATTATAAATATATTTTAAGTAATTTTGATAACTAATATCCCACCACTTCATCTCCAACATGAATTTTAGGAACATAAGACTATTTTGGTATTGGTATAAGAATATTCACAATGTGGCATGCAATGTTGTATTTCAAACTT
>ML814571.1:92678-117948 GCA_009831015.1 Picea engelmannii | reverse complement strand
TTTTATTTCTTTTTCCGTAATTTCTGTCACAGTTCATTAAATGCATTCTACAGTTTGATTATCACACAATTAATCATGCTTATTTTCTTTAACTGATTTTTCTTTGTAATCTTTAATCATTTATTCAATTAGGGTCGTTACAAAGGGTCAGTCTTCTCGTACTCGCAAGCCCCGAAATCCCAACTTGCAAAATCCCAAAATAGTATAGTGTATTTCAGAGTTCAGTGTTTCGTAGTTTTGGCTCTCGGGAAACCTAGGTGCGAGACCTCATGATTCTCGCATGTCGCGAAATCCCGATGGACGAATCCCCGAAATGATAGTAGCGCAGATGAGATACGGTGGTTTGGTGTTTCAGCATCCGAGATACCTAAGGGTAAGATCCTCTTTTCATCGCATATCGCGAAATTCTGAAGTATGAAACCCCGAAATGAGTATAGCATGACTAGAATTCAATGTGCTGGTGTTTTGGCACCCGGGATATATGGAGGCAAGTCTCTTGTCCTCACAAATCCCGAAATCCCGACTTGCGACATCCCAAAATGATAGAGAGTGGACAGGTTATGAACGACATCCAAAGGTCAATTTTCCTCGTGTTCGCTAGACATGAAATTCCGATGGATGAAACCCCAAAATGAACAAGGGAATACATGCATTGCAATTTTTCCAAATCGCAAAATCTGGGAGCACATCTCTGGTAAGACCTGTGGTCATATCTACCAATCATATGAGTATGTATAAGGGATGGCAGGGTCTTTATCAGGTCCCGTAGGGATTTGGGGAATTTTGTTCATCGGAGAAAAGATGAAAAAGGCCGAAAAATTTTGATTTTCTGTAGTGGGTTTGTTATATTTCCCGTGAGTTATGCAATGTATTACAGTTGTTTGTATTAAAATTATTCTAACTTTTGTTCTCCCGCATTTAGTGCAAGGTCAATAACATATCTCTTCACCTTGTCCATAATATCTCCACATTCTTCACCACAACCAAAATATTGAGACGATTATGTTATAAAGTTCAGTGATGATGTGCTAGAACTATACGATTCTTGAAATGAAATAGACCAAACCATACAATATATTTTACCACATAAGCTTCAAATCTTCACCATAACCAAGTAACATAATCAAACGACATAATAAAACTAGGGCAAGAGATCAAGTCACATATAAGCATGGAAAAATTATCATGTTCACAAACGACATAAAATCTACATAAACGTATAAGGTTATAAAACATTAAAGGAGACAAAAGAAAACAAATATTGAACTAACCTTCAAAGTCTAAAATCCTCTTGCATGCATTGAACAATGATCACAAAACTAAGCTCTGTAAATCAAAGATCAGTTCAATGTCTTAATCAACAATAAAACCTTGACATAAAAACGAAGATTAGCAGAGCTATAACACATAAAATATGTCGCAACTATAACAAATTAGTCGAAATTGGGTTCAAATTAACTAATTTATAAAACACGTCGGAATTGCGACATTATCGGGACTAATTTAAAAAAAAAAACGTAAACTTTTGTTTTTTTAAATTTTTTTCGACAAAGAAATTGATTTTATCACAATCGTCGTAATAGTTCGTCGATTTTTTAGCCTTTATGTATTAGTGAGTTATTCACTTTGAGATCATTTGTTGATGAATTTTTATGTATCACGATTGGAATAGATTTTTATGCATTTTTGTTTAAATTTCATGATTTGAACCTTGTAAATTATACAGGGTGGCATCGTTGAGAGTTTTGGTTCATGGAGGAGGGAAACACCCTCGCCATTTTCTATATCATTTGGGTGAGTTTTTTTATCTTTAATGATAAAGTATCATTTTCTAAGTATGTTAATTCACTGTGGAAAAAAACTTATAAGAATGTTGCTTCTTTGTCTTATCTCCATAGCGATGAACCACACCCAAACGCAAAACAACTCCAGGTGCTTCTTTTAGTAAGAGAAGAAAGATCAAGTTCTAGGATGCCCCTAATAGTGGCGAGAGTGGAATTAGTCAATAAGTGACCAATGAGTACCATTTTCTATCTAGGGCACCATATGTCACTTTCCCATGTTTGGGAAATTATCATTGTTTTGTATATTGGGCATGATGTCCCATTTTGTAAAATATTTACAGTTGAGACCATATTGAACACACAGAAACACACACACATGTATAAATAAACACACACACACACACACACACACACATGTATAAAGAAACACACACACACACACACATTTCATGGCACGTGTTTTAGGAATTCTAATGTTTGTTTGTTTTCATCAAATTTTCATCAAAATGTTGTCAAGATAATTGAGAAGTCTTATACATCAAAATGATCCATGCATTTAAGGAACAAAGTGATTAGATCTATTTTTTTAAGGCCCTATATAGTTTTATAGTGGTTCCAATCAAGCTAAGTACCAATTTAAAGAAACAATAAACTAAATGCACATAGAATGAGGCTAGGAAGAAAAGATAAATAATGCATTTGCATTTTCATAGAAGGCTAAAATTTAGAACTAACTATACCTACACACTGTTGGAAATATTGAAGGGTGTCCTTAAGAGCTATACACTGTAGTCCATATAGTGAGTGAAAAACAAAGGGAATCTAAAACAAATATGTGCATCTATTGGAAAGTGTATTGACGTAGGTTTTATACTTATTAACTAAGTAATGGTGAACAAATTCAATGAGTCTATGAGCCAAACCATTGTTGACTTTGATTCTTGGTTTAGAACATGAAATGTGTGATTCCCCATATGGAACTAGTGGCATCATGACTATTACAAGGTTGTTTTAGAGTAAATTCAATTTAAGTTATAAGAGTGCATATAGAATGTAAAAAAGGATTAGAGCAACAACCCTTGATGTTGACTATTCTGCCAGAGTCATAGATGGAATTGGAGGAAGATTGAGCTAGTTTTGAGCATTGAGCTTCAACACGTTGGAGGATTTTTTCATTCATTCCAATCTATGGTTGGTAAATTTGGAAATAGATTGAACCCCATGGAATAATGATATGTTGGAACATAAGTATTTGTCCTTTCTAATGCTTATTGTCATTGAGTGCAAAAGATTCCAGATTTCCGTTTTCCTTGCATCATATAAACAATTTCTTTTTAAAGTGAGGCAGGTTATCATCCATTGTGTTCATGCAGTTTACATATTTTTATTATCATCAAACATTGACTCTATTGTTCAACATATCCTTATATATTGTTTTCTTTGAATTATTATAGATACTCAATATATCCACCTAAGAAAAACAATCTAGGGTCCCTTTTCCTCTCATTACCTTGGCTAGCCAACTAGTCCACCACTATGTTTTCTAGTGTGTGATAATATTACATCCATTCCCTTGGATTCCTACAGTATCCATTACAGTATTCCTTTAATAATAATCCAATAATCAGTATTACCCATTTTCTCAAGGTATGGATAATTGAGTCATCTTCCACTTCTATTTCTTAGAAAATTGTATTTATTCAAGTCCCTCGTATTTGTGTAAGATTAGTCTTTTCCTTTTTCATTCAGATACTATGTTCTGCCTTTATAGTCGATCACATAAAAAAATGGACATATATCCCAAATAATGGGTATATAGCTCTGAGAAAAAAAAATCTTGGTGTGTACTAGTATAATTCTAACATGTAATGGAAATGTTGACAATTTGGTATGGGGAATAAAATACAAATCGAGCAACATAGCTGAATTGTATTAGTACATGTTAGAATTGTCCTTGAACCAAATTTTCAATATTTCCCTGAGCCAGTGGATATTTGGATCGGCAAAGGTCGACCATTGGATATTTTTTCAAGATGGTCATTGGAGTAATCAATTAGATGAGTAAGCGCACATGTGGCGGTAGCCTTGTCAACAACATAAGTTGAATACATGGTATCCATTCATGGAAGAAAATAAGAAGTATGGTTGAAACAACTATTTTCAGGTATTAGGTTTGATCAGAGAGATATGAAGATAAATTGTGACAGTCAAAGAATAAGATTCCTAGCAAAGAACCCAACTTACCATTCTAGGAAGAAGAATATTGATGTACAATAACATTTCATGAGAGGCATGGCAAAAATAAATAAGGTGATGCTAGAGAAATTAGACATGTTGGAAAACATAGCAAACTATTTGACCAAGTATGGGATTGTTGTAAAGTTCTCTTGGTGTAGAGAGGCAATGGGAATTGCTACCCCAGGCCTATGAACAAAATTTCATGTTCTCTTGTAACATCCCCAACCACCCGCATGCTGGGGTATGCTAACTTCAAGCCCACCATTGGACTTCGTACACTTACTGATACCTTGTTTAATTAATAAGAATGCATAAGATACAAGATTTAGCAACATGCACAACAATATCCAGCAAGCATGCATAATCTAATATTTAGTTAAATGATAATTAAAATACACATCAAAATACATTCATACACAGATAATAATGTCACAACGGAGAGCACTTATATTTATAAAAAGGAGACACCAACTGGATACAGACCAAGGACGTTCCACCCAACCATAGATGCCATTGCTACAAATATCAACAACAGTGTCACCCTCGAGACAGGGCTATGAATCCACAAGGACAGTTCCAAAGTGTGTTTGGGTTCCCAAAGCAGTCATCTCTCAAGCTCTCACAGGTTTCCTAGAACCCACAACAATCCAAGTACCCATCTCTCTTTTACCCAGCCTGTACCACTCGAGAGAATGGACCTCCACCTTTCTCTGCCATGCAGTCCCTTAGGCAGCCCTTCTCCTTTATCCAGGGCCTCCAGCACAGCTGGTCCAAAATATCAATGTTGGAACTCTCAAGACTCGCATTTGTGAGAAAAACAGGGCATAGGCCAATGCATCTCAAACATGCAAGCCCCAGGTCATGGCTGGATTACACCACCGACCATTACAACCAACTATCATGTGGCTAATATTCAATAGTTCCTTTCCCTTTACCCAACCATGATGAAGGTGAGGATGGATCGGTGAATGGGTGAGTGAGTGCATGAAAAGGAAAGAGGGAAAATGAATGAACATACAGGAAATCAACAAACAATCCATCAGTCGAACCCCCCCATTAGACCAAAGGTAGGTTTAAGTAAATTTGTGGGGAATCAAGAATCTCCTGGCCTTCCCCAAAAATCTCATGTAACTGATCCCCTACCTTAGGAAAAAAGGGTAATTAACATAGGAATAAACATTTATCCCTTAGATCCTCCTCTCTTATGAAATCATCACCCCCTATAACTCTAGTCCTTGTTTGTCTAGCGGCCAACGATGTGTTTATTATTAATAATTATCAAAACATTATATTTATTGGGCATACTAGCCCTTTAATAATTGTTTGGTCACTCAGTCCTCTTAGCATTGTAGCAATACATTATTTAAAAATGGGGGTTCAAAACCCGGGGTGTTACATCCCCTCCCCCTTATCTTGGCGCTGTCCTCAGTGCATATACAAAATAGAGATCAAAATCTCAAATTTATTCAAAACGTTGTGGGTACTATGCCCGCATGGCATGTTCATGCTCCCAGGTAGCATCTTCAGGACCGTAGCAAGTCCACTGAACTTTTACCAACTTTATAACTCGATTCTGGAGCATTTTGACCTTTCTTTCCAATACCCGCACTGGCTGAACCTGAAAGTCTCCCTCTGTCTCTACCTGAATCAAATCAATATCATGGTTAGGGTCATGTACATATTTCTTTAGTAAAGATAAATGAAATACATTATGCACATTCATGGAAGCGGGCAATACAAGCATGTATGCAACTGGCCCTATTCTGTCCAATATTTCAAATGGACCACAGAATTTGGATGCCAGCATTGTACAACCACCCAATTTCAAAGAGATTTTCTTGGGACTCACTTTCAAAAGTACATGCTCCCCTACTTTAAATTCTCTAGTTGTCCTGTTCTTGTCGGCATAAAATTTCTATCTATCTTGAGCTACCTTTAAATTCTTCTTGATCTTAACCACCTGGTCTTCCATGTCCTTGAGAAACTCTGGCCCAAGTACCACTCTATCTGCTGAGTTGTCCCAACTCACTAGAGTATTTCATTTCCTACCATACAAGGCTTCAAATGGGCTCATTCTTAATGAATCCTGATACCCATTATTATATGAAAAATCAACCAAGTGTAAGTAATCTTCCCACTTAGATGGCTTATCCATCACATACATTCTCAACATGTCTTCAATTATTCGATTGACCCTCTCTATTTTCCCATCTGCGTGGCGATGATATGCGGTGCTAAAGTTTAGATTTGTGCCAAACCCTTTAAACAATTCCCTCTAGAAATTGGAGGTACACTTTGTATCTCTATCCAAGACATTTTTCCTAGGTATCCCATGCAGCCTAGCAATTTCCTTCATGAAAATTTATGCAATATTTTTCGTTGTATGTGTTGTCTTCACAGGCCCAAAATGAGCAAACTTTGTTAATTTGTCAACCACCACAATAATTGAATCGTGTTTCTTATTCATTTTTGGTAATCTTGTGATGAAATACATGGTGATCACTTCCCATTTATTCTCTAGGATTGGCAATGGTTGCAGAAAACCCATTGTGTGCCTATGCTCAAACTTAACCTTCTGACATTCCATACATAGAGCAATGTAATCAACAACATCCTTCTTCATTCTCGACCAAAAGAATTGGCTTCTTGCTGTTGTAATTGTTTTCTGATAATCAGGATGTCCAGCATAAGGAACATCATTCATTTCCTTCAGTACCAAATTCGTCAGTTCTCTGGAACTAGGAACATAGATTCTATTTTTATGTATGAGTAATCTGACTTCCTTTATCTCATACTCCTTTATTTTATGTTGTACATTTCCTTGATGTAAGTTTTCCTTTACCTGTAGGTAATGTTGATCTGTAACAAGACCATCTAGATTTTTTCTCTTCAAGTCTGACTGATGCATACTGACAGCAGCAGCATGCATGAGATGCACTCGTCTACTAAGTGCATCGACAACTTTATTCTCATTTCCTTTGATATGCTTGATATCGAAGTCATATTCACTTAAACATTTCAGCCATCTTGTTTGCCTAGAACTCAAGGTCGGTTGTTCAAAAACATACTTTAGGCTAATGTGGCATGTCCTTAATTCAAATTTCTTCCCCATGAGATAATGCCTCCACATCCTCAAGGCGTGAAAAATGACAGCAATTTCCAAGTCATGTGTGGCATAGTTCCTCTCATGTTCCTTATTCTTTCTGGACTTATATCCAATGACATGTCCATTTTGCGTGAGAACTCCCCCAATTCCTTCCTTACATGCATTTGTACATACCAAAAAAATTTCATTTGGGTCAGCAATATTTAACATAGGTGCACTAGTAAGTAATTCCTTCAACACATTAAAATCATTTTCACACTTGAGTGTTTATTCAAATTTAGTTCCCTTCTTTTGAAAAGAAGTGATGGGATGATAAATATTATAGAACCCTACTATGAACCTTCTGTAGTAGCCAGCAAATCCCATTAAAGATATGACATCTGACACATTTCTGGGTGTTGGCCATCCTCTAATGACTTCGATCTTCTCTGGATCTATTGATATGCCCTACTATGAAATAATGTGTCCCAAGTAATGGATCTTCTTTTGATAAAAAGAACACTTACTCAACTTGGCATACAACTGATGTTCTCTCAGTACTTGCAACACTAGTCTTAAGTGATGTTCATGCTTCTCTTCAAACTTAGAATAGGTAAGTATGTCATCCAAGAATACTATGACAAACCTATCGAAATAATTTCTGAATATGTCATTCATTATGAACATCAAGACAATCGGTGCATTGGTCATTCCAAATGGCACCACTAGAAAATCATAATGCCCATACCTGGTCCTAAAGGTTGTCTTATGAATGTCTTCTTCCTTGATTCTTGCCTGATGGTATCCCTGCCTCGGGTCAATTTTTGAAAATATCTTTGCTTCTCTTAGCTGATAAAATAGGTCATCAATTCGGGGTAGAGGATACTTGTTCTTTATAGTGTACTTGTTCAGTTGGAGGAAGTCAATACATAGCCTCAAGGTTCCATCCTTATTTTTGACAAAAAGTACTGGTGCTCCCCAAGGTGAAACACTTGGAAGTATGTAGCCTTTCTTCAACAATTCGTCCAACTGCATTTGTAATTCTTTTAACTCTGGTGTGCTCATTCTGTAAGGTGTTTTTGACATTGGGGCAGCTCCTGCCACTAAATCAATTGAGAAATATATCTCCCTCCTTGGTGGAAATCCTCATATTTCTTGGAATACATCTTCAAATTCCTTTAGCACCGAGAAATCTTCAAGGCTTGGCCCCTTTGTATTATCTATCTCTTCCACATGAGCTGCATACAATTAACATCCTTTCCTAAAACATCTTTTCAGTTGTAAGGCTGAAATCTCCCTTATAGAGATGGGTCTTGGAACTCCTTTCACGGTGCTCCATTTTCCATTTCCATCAATACATGTAAATGTTTTGTTGTGGTAATCTGGGACAACATGATGCTTGTCCAACCAATCCATTCCAATCAGAATATCATAAGACCCTAATGGTATGATATTTAGATCCATACTAGTATTCATGCCATT
Organism: Picea engelmannii; assembly: GCA_009831015.1. Taxonomy (NCBI): domain Eukaryota; kingdom Viridiplantae; phylum Streptophyta; class Pinopsida; order Pinales; family Pinaceae; genus Picea; species Picea engelmannii. The sequence continues at coordinate 109,359 of ML814571.1, read as the reverse complement.
AAGACTTATGGAACAACTTCTGACCATATCATGGATTCTCCTTTGGGTTCCAGTGGCTAACTAAACCAAACTTTCTTTTCCAAGTTTACTTTTCTCCAAATGTAATCTATCCACTATCTTAGGATCAATGTAACAATGACTTTCTCCTGAATCAATCAAAATAGCAATAGGCCAATTTATGATCTTACATTCCACCTCGATCATATTGGACTGGTACTCTTCTTGTCGATCATTTAAAGATACATAGTTTCTTCCCATATCTTAGACTGTCGTAGCCTCCTGGATGTTGTGCACAGTCTTCACTCTGTCCTTTCTGTGTGGGCAATCCTTGTACAGGTGATATACCTTGCATCCCCAACATTGGATTGGTGGTCTTCCCCTTTTCCCAAAGAATATTCCTTCTTGGAATCCCCCTTAGCATATTGATCTTGATGATTTCTATTAGGCTCATTCCTATTGAAGGAAGGTTTGAATCCTTTCCTCCTCTGATCGAACTTCACATTTTTCTTGTCCTTCCAAGATTTTTCCAGGGATTCACTTCCCTGGACTTGCTCATACATGTATTTATCCTTCCTGATGGCCTCAATCAAGGTCTTGGGTTCATCATAATAGATATTTTCCTTATAAAAGACTGACAATCCACTTAGAAGTCTCTGTATTTTCATTTTCTCATCACTAATGAGCCTGACATATTTTAACAATCCCAAGAACTTCTTCTTGAATTCTTCCATAGTCATGCTTCCCAATCTGAGTTCAAACAACTCCTTCATTTTCTTGTCTTAGAAATGCTCTGAGAGGTACTCCTTATGGAAGTACTTCTTGAATTGTTTCCAAGTGATCCTAATTTCATTAACATGTTCCACTTGCTTCAGTTGGTCCCACCACATTGCAGCTTTCACGTGTAAATGGTAAGTGGAAATCCTAGCTTCTAGGTTGTATGAATAGTTATGCAACTGAAATATATCTCCTGATCCCAAGAAACCATGCTTCGGCATCATATTCCCTTTCTCTTTCACCCCTAAAGGAAGGTGGATTGAGCTTCCCCATCTCCGCTTGCAAACTATCTACCTCTTGTTTTCTTCTTTGGTGTCTGACAGGAGACACCTTTGGAATTCTTACAGGATCATCCGCTACATAAAACTTTATTTATGAGTAAGGAGGTGAGTGGTGTCCATGAGCTCTGCTAACACTTCTGGAATAACCAACTTTTCCACGATCATCCCTTCTTTCATGGCACCTTCCTTGTTCCTCTTGTCTTGAGTTTTATCCCTTCTTCATTTGTCTCTGCAAATGATTTAAGCTCTGCAACACTTGATCATTTATCTAACTTTTCTCTCTCATCAGTCTCTCATTGTCTTCTTTGTATCTCTGCACTTCCATCTTCAAGCTTCTTACCATTTCTATTAACATTTCCTATTCTCCTTTTCCCTTGCATCCATTGGACTCTTTCTTTGCATTACCAACTCTGGTATTCTGGCGTTCAGCCTCCTTATCACAACTGGAGGCTCCCTCGCCTTCTTCAATTTCCTCAATACACATCATGAGCTAATGTGCTTAAGCCCCTTAATTCTGCAAAATGTGCAAGTGACCATTTTGTTAGAATTATGCATATGATAAACAAAATTTCCAAACCATGCTACATGTCTCTTTATTTTTTTGTTCATGGATATCATATCCCATTCTCTGAAAATAACAGTGTCATGTTATCCTCGGCTGACACTGAATTTCATTATGTGCAGGTGCTTCCTTCAAACCACCTTCCCAGGTGACCATGACAAGAAACCGCGGCTAAATCCTTCCTTAGCACTTTTTTTTCTCGAAGACAACCAATTTGACCCTTATCCCTCATTCCCTCAGCTCTCAATCTGCAAATGACCACGGTCATGACCCTGCGCTTAGCTGAAAAAGTGCTTGTCCTAAGCTTCGAGACCTCGTAACTTTCATCCAGGACTAGATCAACGGTCCTCGTCCTCTTTCACGATCAATGATCGAGATCCACTTCTGGACTCCATGCTTTGGGAGTCTCAACTATCCTCTCTTTCCTCCTCTCAGAATGATTTTTCCCGAAGTTCATGATCTACTGATGGGTTTCCTCCAACATATCAGTGACTCTGAATCGCTTCGGCTCTTTGGGCTTCAGTTTTCAAACTTTCCTCCTGCACGTTCTCCCATAGATATTTTAACCAAACTTGATGACCCTTCAACCTGTGTCTTATGGAATCAATGGTTGATATGTACTTTGGACTTCGAGACTTTGGGATTTTTCGACCCAACACAACCTATCACATATTTCCCCTCCGAAGTGCCCAGTCTTTAGACTGCACGATCTATCACCACATGGAGAAATACTGGAAGTAGACACGTGGCCCAATCGGTCGGGTGACACGTGTCATGTTCTAACTAACATTTCAATCATCTGCATGCTCAAAAATTACTAACATGTGGCACACATCCCATGTGTCAATGTTATCCTAGGTGATGTCCGCAAGCCACGTCACTTTGGGAATTCCAGGATCCACCTCACTTATAGGTGACGTCACCGTGCCCCATAACTTCTTCTCTTTAGGCTTCGGGACTTTGAGAGTTTTTATACTGGCACACTTCCAATTCTTGCGAAATCTGAATTCCTGAACTAACCAATCTGTCGCCATGTGTCCTTCTGGATCGGATGAATAAGATTCACTTCGGGTCTTCACTCGAAGGCCACAGATATGCACCACGTGTCCTCCTTAATCTGACAATTGAGGCTTACTTTGGGTCTTCGGACTTTGGAAATCTCAAACCTCAAAACTTATCTGGCCCCACTGGCTTTTATCTGAAGCCCTAGATATGGTGACGCATGGCTCTCAGCAGATCAATGGCTGAGATCCTTTCGGGTCTTTGGGTTTCGAAAAACTCAAACTTCAACTTTTTTTCTGAATTTTTTTTATCTGAAGCTCGCGATATACTGATACATGTTTCCCACGGATCGACAGCTACGATTTCTTTGGGTCTTCATACTTCGTAGAACTCAACTCTCAGCCTTCGCTTTTCCCTGAAGTGTATGGATTTCTGTCACATGTCCTCCTGGATCGGCCGGCTGCAATTCACTTCGGATCTCCGGGGTCTAGAAATCTCAATTCTCAAATTCTCCTTGCTCGCCTTTTCCCAGAGTACTTTCACCCAAAGCACACGATCGATTGACGCGTGTCCTTCTATAGACCGACGGTCCCCAACTACTTCTGCTCTTCGGAGGTTCGTTGCTCAAGTACTAACATGTCACATCAGTGCATTCCTTTCAATTTTGGTGGGAACGCATCAGTGGTTTGGAGTAACCCACTTTTCTCGCTGCAATTCTCCTAATGTTGACTCGTAACCCCTTGGTGAAACCATGGTTTGGATTATGGGACCACATTGGGGAATTATTTCCTATGCAACTTGGTTCCCCACAACACCTCATGTCCGTTGATCTCTCTCTCCCATGGGATCCAATAGTTGGCACCTTAAACCTTGATTCCTTTACATCGGATGACCCCTCTTCACCTATCCTCCGATCCAACGATCCCAAATCTCTCATAATCCTATAATGGAAATTGCTCCCGAATTTGAAGGGGGGCAGTCACGATCCTTCGAACCCCTTACAACCGATCTCTGACAATCTAAATCCTACGTAGATTCTGCAACGCCATTCCTCTTGATCTTTTCAACTTCATGGTCAGAGTTCAATCTCGACCACGAGACTCTGACCAATAGACTCAGTCCATACCAGCCCGATGTTTCAACCATAATCTCTAATACCAAACTGTAACATCCCCAGCCACCCGCAGGCCGATGTATGCTACCTTCAAGCCCACCATTGGACTTTGTACTCTTCCCGATACCTTCTTTAATTAATAAGAACGCATAATATGCAATATTTAACAACATGCAAAAAAATATCTAGAAAACATGCATGATCTAATATTTATTTAAACAATAATTAAAATACACAATGGAATACATTCATACACAGATAGTAATATCACAACAGAGAGCACTTATCTTTATAAAAAGGTGACACCAACTGGCTGCAGACCAAGGACGTTCCACCCAACCGTAGACACCACTACTCCAAATCTCAATAGCAGTGTCACCCCCGAGGTAGGTCTATGAATCCACAAGGATAGTTCCAGAGTGTGCATGGGTTCCCAGACCCGTCAACTCTCAATCTCTCATGTGTTTCCCAGCACCCACAAAAATCCAAGTACATAGCTCTCTTCTACCCAGCCTGTACCACCGAGAAGATAATTTAACTCCACCTTTCTCTGCCATGCAATCCCTCAGGCAGTCCTTCTCCTTTATCCAGGGTCTCCAGGACAGCTGATCCATAATCTCAATGATGGAACTCTCAAGACTCATAGTTGTGAGAAAAACAGGGCACAAGCCAACGCATCTCAGACATGTAGGCCCCAGGTCATGGCTGGACTACACCAATGACCATTACAACCAACTACCCCATGGATAATCTTCATCATTTCCTTTCCCTTTACCCAGCCAAGACACAGGTGAGGATGGATCGGTGAATGGGTAAGTGAGTTCATGAAAGGGCGTGAGGGAAAATGAATGAATGTATAAGAAATCAACAAACAAGACATCAGTCGAACCCCCCCATCAGACCAAAGGCAGTTTTAAGTAACTTCGTGGGGAATAAAAAACCTCTTTTCCTTCCCCAAGAAGCTCACGTAATTGATCCCCTCCCTTAGGCAAAAAGGGTAATTAACATAGGAATAAACATTTATCCCCTCAATCCCCCTCTCTTGTGGAATCATAGCCCCCTATAACTCTATTCCTTGTCTCTCTAGCAGCCAACAATGTGTTTATTATTAATCATTATCAAAACATTACATTTCTTGGGCATACTAGCCCTTTAATAATTGTTTGGGCACTCAGGCCTCTCAGCATTGTAACAATACATTATTTAAAAATGGAGGTTTAAAACCTGGGGTGTTACATCTTCTATATCAATAAAGAATATAACAAGAGGGAGAATGTTTGATCCACATGGATTTTGGTGGCCTCCCACCCATTCAAACTGGTTCATATTGGTAGTTTGGAAGTTTGGAAGTTTTTTCCTAGTTTTCGGGTTCGTGACTTCCAGGGTTGTTTTGAGGCCCTAAACAACGTTTTTAGGGATTTCCACAGTTAGATTGTAGTTAGAGTTAGTGTATGAAAAAAATATGTGTAGTCCTTAGATAGACCCTTCCAATGGGATATTGTGCACCTAAAATGGATATTTTATGCAAAAGTTACGATCCCGAGAAGTTGATGTACTAACTTACCCAAACGGGGCCCACGTGACTTTTGGTGCCTCATCTCCTAGTGTTAGGTTTTTCGAAGTCGAGGGTTTTTCACATTCATTTTTATTGTAAAAATTCCTTCATAGCCTCATTTTAATCATCTTATTAAGAATGAGGGCAGTTGTCACATCTCTTCTCAGAGATAAGTTGCCACCATTCTAGCAAGCTTGTTTTCTGCTGCATTTTACAGTTTCAGCTTATTTTCGTATTGAATAGAAACTAGCTTTATTGTATATTTTTTATTCTTTGTTAATAATATTTTGATAAAATTATCTATATTCATTTCATTATGCTCATAAAATCTAGATTAGTGGTATCATAGCGGTCTGTTCCTTGTCGTTCTTAATGCATGTCCCCAACAAGGTCAAGGTACAAAGAATTGGGTCTCGATCTTGTTTCTCTTAGAACAAAATCTCTTGCACACGAAAGAGACCTCTCATGGAAGGAGAAACAAAAGATGACGGGATAGGAGATCCCTTCAAGATATTTCTCAAGGAAGCCCTCATGCAACATAAGAATGAGATGATGGATAGTTTTGCACAAATCCTTTGGCAGCTACCAACAGGTGATGCATCTTCCTCCAATGGAGGCGCCGCCCCCTTAAAGGTAAAAATCAACTTCGACATTCCTATATTTGAAGTTCATATCGATGCAAATATTATATACAAATGGTTGAATCTACTAGAAGGGTATTTATCTATCCATAACTTCTCGAATAGAGAAAATATTACTTTTGCGCTCCTCAAAGTCGTTCCCCATGTCAAATATTGGTGGGAAACTTTCTATGAGAAAAAGGAAATAGAGGAACCCTCATTATTTATTGTCACATTCACCTAGGAATCCTTTAGGGATGCTATTAAGGAATAATACTACCCTGTTGGAAGTTATGACGACCTATACACAAAATGGACCACACTACGGCAGGAAAGAGATCAAGAAGTTCCCAAGTTCACAAATATCTTCCATACCTTGTGCACCAAGATGGGAATCAAATATTCTGAGCGACATCTGGTGCTCAAGTATCGCAGAGGTATTCATAGATACATCGAGGCTGAAATGGAGTTTCTGGACATATCATGCTTGGGCACGACCTACCGATATGCCATCAAAATAGAGCAGGAGCTCAAACAAAAGAGGTAGAAATTTAGGCTTGGGAACCCCTCACGGGAAAAGCCAGGAAAAGACGACCCCAACTCGCAAAACAAAAGACAAAGAAAAGAAGGACCACCTTGGGACAACCAGTCCAGGACACAAGCAAAGAAGGACACTAGAAATAGAAAGAAACATATCAGGAAGTGGTGCGACTTCCATAAGAGCCCATGGAATAACACTATTGATTGTCGCTCAAAGTAGTCATTGGTGGCTGAGGTGAAAGCCTCTAAATCAGATGCGGATTCTGACTCTGATTCAAAACCAGAAAGGGGGAGATAGATCGTTAACGTAGAACCCAGTGCTATCCTTGCTACCACCAAGCTCCAGACAGGTGAACCAGACAAGATGGAGGAAGGTGAGTGCATTTTTTATTCACAGATGTGGGTGAAGGGTACCCCATTGCACTTCATCATTTATGGCAGTAGACAGAATAACCTTGTCTAAACAGAGGTTTTCAAGCGACTTTCCCTACTGACAATGCCACACCCACAACCATACACCCTCGAATGGATCCGCCAAGGAAGTGACATTCGCGTTAGCCAACAAGTTCGCCTGTCATACGGAATCAATCCCTTCAAAGATGATGTATTGTGTGATTTTTCCCCTCTCGAAGTTTTTAATGTTATTTTGGGCCAACCATATTTATGGAAATGCCATGTTATATATGAGTCTAGGCCTCGCAGTGTTATTATTATTTTGAAAAAGAAATTGTACAGGATACCCGAGATAGTCCCACCTAGTGCTATTTCCTCGATCTTTGCCAAGCAATGAAAGAAGGTCATCTCTCATATGGGGAAGTTTGTCTTCTTTGTGATTCTCTCTCAGAATGAGAGAAATATTGCGACTACATCCAAGGTCTTTGCGGTCGACCTCTCCGCACAACATAAGCAAGTAGATAAGGATGTGGAAGAATACTCAGATATCTTCTCCTCACCTATCAGTGTACCTCTACACTGTCGGGTCAAGCACCCCATCGATCTGAACCTCAGTACACCACTTCTCAATGGGCCAGTCTACCGTCGCTCTCTGTTAGAGAATGAGGAGATCAAGTGGAAGATCCAATAAATGCTCCACAAGGGGAAAATTCATCCCAGCTCATCACCTTGCGGGAGCCCAATCATGTCGGTACAGAAGAAAGATGGAACATGGTGACTTTGGATTGATTATCAGTCCCTGAATAAAATCACAGTCAGAAATAGGTAATTGATTCCCTGAATCGATGACCTCCTTGATCATCTCATAGGGGAAAAATACTTCAGTAAGATTGATTTGAAGTCTGGCTACCACCATGTCTCGATAGAACAAACAGATGTATGGAATACCTCCTTCAAGTCAAAGGAAGGTATTTTTGCATGGCTAGTCATGTCCTTTGGGTTGAAAAATGTTCAAGCCCCTTTCATGAAGATGATGGACGATATCTTTTGACCAATCACCAATACTTTTGTAGTGGTGTATCTTGATGACATTCTCATTTGCAACAATACTTGTGTAGAACCCTTGTAGCATATTCAACAGGTTTTTCACACCCTACGGCAACACAAGCTATACACCAACTTGGAAAAATTCTCCTTTGGCATGGACAAGGTTCATTACCTGGGCTACATCATTGATCAACATGGTGTACATGTCGATCCAGCTAAGATCCAATTCATCTGTGACTAGCCAACCCCAACCACACTCACTGAGCTTCAAAGCTTCTTGAGCCTTTCCAATTTCTACCGCAAGTTCATGTTGGGATTATCCCATATTGCATGGGCCCTCATCTAGTAACCAGGGGTGGTGATAAGCCGAAATTTGTGTGGGGCCAACCCCAACAAAAAGTGTTCAATGATTTGAAGAAATGCTTGTGCTCAACCACAATACATTCACTACTAGATCTGCAACAACCCTTTGAGATTGAGAAAAATGATTCATATTATGTTGTGGGTGTTGTTCTCACTCCACACAACCACCCCATGGCCTATGATAGTCAGACACTATCAGATGTTATTCATAAGTACCCTAATTACGACAAGTAAATGTATTCCATTGTGCAAGCTTGTTGCTAGTGGAGACATTACATTCTTGGGAAGGAGACAGTCATCCACACTGATCATAATCCACTGCAGTTCATGCAAACACAAGAAAAAGTGTAGAATGATCACCATCAGAAGTGTTCTGCATACTTGGATAAAATCCACCTCAACATCAATTATAAAACAAGAAGCACTAATCGCTTCATTGATTGCCTCAGTATACCACCAGTCACAACACTCACCACGGTGCTAGACTCTTGCAGCCATGAGACCTCTGGTTGGCCCCAACTCTACGAGACAGACCCAAAATTTTCTACCACCTACCAAATGTTGGGCACAAACGTAGTTGTCACTAATTTCCATCTTCAGGATGGGATGTTGTGTCATATAGGCCATATCTATGTTCCAACAAGTGAGCGAGTGAAGCTGATCTGTGAAGCCCACTACATTCGTGTGGCAGGATACTTCGTCATTGAAATGATAGTGGCAATGTTGCAAAAACATTTCTACTGGCCGAAACTTTGACAGGAGGTCAACAAGTATATCAAGTCTTGCACTATCTCCATTATTGTCAAACCAACCACTAAGAAATAGCGTTTGTACACCCCTCTACCTACTCCTGACAGGCCATGGGAATCCATATCAATGGACTACATGTCGAGCCTTCCATCCACCAAGCGGGGAAATGACTTTGTTTTTGTGGTTTTTGATCGCTTTTATAATATGGAAATTTTGGCCGCCTGCAAGAAAAGCATCACATCAGATGCACTTCTAATCTCTTCTTTGAATGAGTTTGCGTACATTTGGGAATCCTATAAACCATTGTCTCATATCGGGACAGTCAATTTCTCAACACATTCTGGTTGAGTCTATGGTTACTACTAGACACCAAGCTCGCCAAATCCATGGCCTTCCACCCCCCGACAGATGGCCAAATCGAGATTGTAAATAGAATGATCATGCATATCCTACGCATGTATAATTCCAAGCACCCTCTCACATGGGATGAGAGTCTTCCCTATTTCCATCATATCTACAACGGAGACCTGCATAGCTCAACTGGCCACAACCTCTTTCATGTGGGGTTGGGATTCCAACCATTGGGTCCAATAGATGTTGCACCTCCCCTTGTGGTCACCTCGGTTGACTCATCTCCTACTCCAAATGAAGCTAACAAAGCCACCCAGTTCATTGAACAAATGCATCACATCTTCCAATAGGTTTAGGATATCTTACAAAAGTCTAATGACAAGTATGAGAAACATCATGAAAAACACTGGGTGCCACATAAGTTTCAGGTGGGAAACAAAGTTTGGTTGCATTTGCAGAAAGAATGCCTTATAGGACCCCAACGGAAGCTTCGCCCACTCCGTTATGGGTTGTACACCATCACCAAGGTTGTGGGTGATAATTCTTTTGACCTTAACGTTCCTCCTTTGCTTGGCCTGCACCCAGTGTTCAACATGGATCTGCTTCGACCTTATTTCCCACCATTATTGGATAGCTCAGAGATAGCAGAACAACTGACACCAATAGAGCTCAACCCGACTCCGTACAACAGGAATCTGATGATCATATTATGGAAAAATAGGTCAAGGGAACTCTGCAACAAAGGATCAATCTTTATCGAGTTGTCAAAGTAGAGCAACTCCTGCACCAAGACAAGTGGCTCACCCGAGGTCAAATTCAACAGAAATTTCCTCATCTCATTGAGGCACTCAATGAAATGGAGACCATTGATTCCTAAGGGGGGAGGATTGATCCATATGGATTTCGGTGGCCTCCCACCCATTCTAATTGGCTCATTTTGGCAGTTTTCTAGTTTGGTAGTTTTTTCCTAGTTTTTGGGTCCCTAACTTCCAAGTCAGTTTTGAGGCCCTAAATAGCGTTTTTAGGGCTCGCCAGAGTTAGACTATTGATAGAGTTAGATTCTAATGACAACATGTGTATTCCTCAGACAGAAATTTCCAATGGGATATTGTGCACCTAAAACATAGATCGCATGGAAACGTTATGACCCCGAGAAGTTGATGTACTAACTTATCTAAACGGGGCCCACATGACTTTTGGCACTTCAACTCCTAGGGTTAGTTTTTTGAATGTCTAGGGTTTTTGAAATTACTATTTATTGTAGAAAGACCTTCATAGCCTCATTGTAATCATATTCTTGCGAATGAGCACAGTCATCACATCTCTTCTCAAAGATAAGTCACCACCATTCTAGCAAGCTTCTTTTTCGCTACATTTTACAGTTTTAGCTTATTTTCGTATTGAATAGAAACCAGTTTTATTGTATATATGTTATTCAGTGTTAAGAAACTTTTGATAATACTCTATATTCATTTCATTTTGCTGATAAAATACAGATCAATGTTGGGTTGTTATATTATTTGTAGTGAAATTCCAATCGAGGTGGATTGAATGGGTGGATAAGTCGATCAATGAGTCAAGTTGTGTCGATGGTCAAATCAAAGGTCAAAGTGATTGAATGGAAAATTCAAGGTCGATGTGATCGACTGACAATTCGAAAGGTTAGTTGAGAAGAGGTCTTTAGGAGTTTGAGTGGAATTGACTCGAATTTGACATCTAAACCGACTAAAATTGACTATAACAAAATCCCAAGATTCATAGGATTTGTAGCCAATGATATGCATGGATCTATAACCAGTTTTAGGCACCATGATTTAGGGTTTTTCATGTTCTAAATCTTATAAATAAGTTTTTTTGTAATTGTATTATGTTAATCAATCTTTAGATCAATATTTAAAGGTTATTTGTCATGTAGAAGTAAGACAGATTGGATGTAAGGTTGTTCTTGTGTAAAGAAAGAGAGCATGATGACGATTGTTTCTTAGATATGGATGAAGGTTATTCATGTAACTCTTTATTCTGAATGAATAAGACAACAAGAGAGACAGACGCTCAATGAATGGTGGTTTTCCCGTTTGGGTTTCTATGGTAAAATCTATGTATATTATGTTTGTTATTTATTTCTTGTTTAAATCTGTCTTCTCTCTTCTAGTGGGTTTAGTGTGTATGTATATTTCCCAATAGAAGAAGACAAAACTAGGTATATTCTTCAAGTGTTCCCTTATCATTAAATTCATTTCCAATACAGGTTTAAGTATCTAGGTTTTTACATAAAGTTAAATGATTATGGAATAAATGCTTAAATATGGTTAGTTGTTGAAGTAGAATGAAGAATCAATTTATGGTGCAATAGATGGATGTTTGGTGAGGGGAGATTTATCTTGTTCATATCAGTACTACAATCAATGTTATTTTATTGGCATTCTATGACTTTGATTCTCAATGGGTTCTTGGAGAAAATTATAAAGATAGATTCGTATTATTGCGGTTAGGAAAAAATGATAATGAAGAATATCCCCTTTGTCAAATGAAAATCCATAGAATAACCAAAAGATATGGATAATTGGACCTTCAATAATATTCATCATTTAGAAAATGCCATAGTAATCAAATGTCCATGATATTAATAATAAACAAAGGGTTCTAGAGTCAATCTACAACAAAAACATACATTGAACTAGACTCTAAATAAGATTTGGTTCAAAGACCTAATAACCATAGTGTGTTTATTATTTGAAAATATATTATCCAATTTTGTCCCTTAGTGATGAATGAACTCATAAAGGGTGTGGGAAATGGTGAAGGGATTAAAATAAGAGTTTATCCTTGAGTCGCTAGTTGTGAAATTTACAATATTCTTAGGTGGCTAGTTGTGAAAATTATAATATTCTTTGGATCTTGATTATTACACTCTAAGAGAAAATATATATCTCTATCCGAAGAGACTCTTCAAAAAAAAAATATATACACTTTGGCATTATACAATGGAAAAACATATATGAATTAGAACTACAAAGAATTGAAAAGGAGTTATGGGTTATGTAATATCTTCTTCTAATGTATATATATAAACCTATGCACAAATTACTACGTTTTGAAACGTATATATTCCTATGCAAATATTACTATGTTTTCATATATATATATATATATATATATATATATATATATATATATATATATATATATATATATATATATATATGCACGTATTACTATGTTTTTAAACATAAATGCTTAAGTACTTAATGTACAGGATTATTGAGTATGATTGCCTAATTTTCATGGTGGTTTCATGAGAGAATAATAACTCATAGGCAATCAGAACCTTACTCTAATTCCATTGTTACATTAAAGGTTACTGGTAGGTGATCCCTCATTTCGTCGTAGGTATCACATTGGTTTAATTTTTCTCCATTATAGCTTTATTTCTTTTCATGAGATACTCCTATACTACTCGTATAATTCTTTGAAGTAACTTCTAATATGTGCCGGTGAAGATTGGTGGTTTTTTCCTCTTCCTTGTAAATACTCTATCTTCCTCATTTTACATCTTGATCCATAAGCACTATGTGCTTGTTTGGAGTCTTATATTCATAGACTAACTATTTATATTATAAAAAAATCATAAACAAAGATGCAAAAATAAAATTGATTTATATTCTATGACCCATAAACTAAATATCATTATTATAAGCAAATAAAAATTCAAGACTCATATCCTTATTAAACTATGGTAATTTACTAAGTACTCCATGCCTTTTTAGGAAATAGAGGTTGTATTTAATATGCCTTACCTACCCTATTATATGCATGGCCAAGTAGTGAGTGATCTCTTGTCAACCCATTATTCCATTTCATCAGTAGTTTAGTAAGTGTGATACTCTTCCCAACTCTGTCGAGCTTAGGGTTTTGTTGTTTTAGTATGTTAAATATAATGTAACTTTAACAGTCTGACTATACACTGTCAGCTGTCCTGGTCAACTATACTTTCTATTCTTGATTTGTTTGAGCTTATTTAGCTCAGCTATTTCCCATTGCATAGTACTTCTTCAGACTTACTTCTCATTATACTCTTCTTCATATATTCTAATATATTGTTTTCTGTTCTATTCTTTCTCTCTGCATTTCTTGCTTCACAATTTATCATGGTATCAGAGCTTCAGTAGTAAGCCTCTTCACACAGGCTGGAGAGAAACACGATCCTCATAGCACAGAGCTTCACGGATCTTGAGAGCACGCGACACAGACTTTTCACAAGGCTTGGAGAGTTGTTCGTAATACTCTCTAAAGATCTCCGTAAGAATCTCACACAAGGTCGCAGAGCGTACTACGCTCGAAAGTTTCAAGGAGCAGAAACACGAGAAGGAAGAAGAGAGTGCAGAAGAAGAAACTTTAAAGATTCTTGTACAATTTTCAAGAATCATTAAAGAATTCACGAAGAAGAGCTTAGGAAGGCAGAAACATTGAAGATTTCACGGACATTTGTTCAAATTCGTGGAAGATTGTTAAAGAAAGAAGAAGTGTTTAAAGAATTGCAAGAATTCTTCAAATCTGCCAAAGATTGTAGTAGAGGACAGAGAACTCATGAAATTCTTTCAAATCTTTGAAAGATTAACGAATATTTCTTCCACAGGAGCAAAGAACGCATTTCATGTGCAAAGAATAGCCATTAAGGCCGTAAGATTTGTCCTGCGAACGGATCCAGAGCGGGAAACCAGTTCAGAAGGGACTAAGAGAGCGCATAAAAGGAGAAAGAATTTCAGCCGTTAGATCAGCGAGAAAGCGCACGAGGTTTAGTCTTATGGAGCGCATAGGAGAAATTTTTGACTTGTGAAGTCATGAAATCCCGACATCATCCGGATCGTCCATCAAGAGACACGTGGTGAGATCTCGGCATTTCGCTGACTCGCAAGGTGTAAAGGTCAGAAGACTAGCGTGAGAATTCGTGAATCGCGAAATCACGAGTCATTATGGACCATTGGATCAAGATAGATCATGAGTCGTCGATCTTATCCCATCGCAAAATCGGGGATCGGGAGTTGGAAGAGCGAAGGAGACTGCTCTCCAAAACCCTGATACACGGAATCCCGACATCACGTATCGTGAAATCTGAGCCGTCCATCTCAGAGGATAGGTGGCAGCAAATCCAAGCCATCACTCCATCGACATTTCGGAGTTCGGGATATCGGAGGTCTTGTTGACGAAAGACACTCCATGGCAAAAGTCGCGAAATCGCGATTCACGAAATAGCGATAAGATCACAGCCGTCCATTTGTTTGGACACGTGGCGGACATCGAGGAAACCGTCGGTATATTGGGAATCGGGGTTCTCAGTTGACAGAGAATTTGGAGTCGCAAGTCACAAAATCGTGAAACGGCGAGGACCATCCATCGTAAGGGGACACATGGCAACAATCTAGGCCCTCGAGGAAAGTCCCGCAAGCGAAGGCCATCGGCAATTTGGGAATCATTTTTTCGTGAGTCGATAGACCAAGTGGTCACGCGTTTGAGTCGCGAAACCCCGAAAGGGACCACGGTCATATCAGGAGAGGTCATGTAGACCAAAGGTATAGCCCAAGGGACTAACTGAAGTTAAAATCATTTCGGCGAATCAGCATTTCGGAGTTAGCGGTTTTGAAAAATCTGGGACAAGAGTTATAAACTCGCAAAATAACGAATCGCGAAATCCCGATAGGATCTGGACCGTCAGATCAAAGGAAGATCTAGACCGTTGAATTGTCCAAAGGCAAATTTCAGCATTTCGGCAAATTTGAAAGACAAAGAACCGGAAAATCTCGTAGCGCTTTAACATCAAGGTGCATGGTCACATTGCACGGTGACTATGGCCAAATTCAAGGCCAATAAGCTCCCATCGGCAAATCGACGTTTCGGCGATTGGAGGTTAGCGAGACAAGAGATCGGAGGACTCATATAACGAAGTCCCAACGTCAGAATCGCCAAGCCAAACACTCGCGAAATCTTGAACGCAAAGTTCTGAAGTCACTGCAAATTCTACGCAGGAGACAGGTAAGTAAGATTTTTGTTTATGTTTTGTTCATTTTTTTTTCAAAACAAATATGGCGTCGTCTAGCAATTTAGGACCAACTCAGGGTCCGATTCTTCTTGGAAAGAACTATGAATTCTGGTCTCTTCAGATGAAATCCTTCTTGCAAGCACAAGAGTGTTGGGATCCAGTGGATCATGGATATGTGGAACCAGATTCAGCAGACCTCTCTGCCATGAATAATCAGCAGAAAACTGCTCAGGCAACACAAAGAAACAGAGAAAATAAAGCTAAATTTTGGATTCAAAATTATGTGGATGACTCGATTTTCTCAAAAATCACAGGCGCTGGTACTTCAAAATAGGCCTGGGACATCCTTAAATCTTCCTACCAAGGAAATGACAGGGTCAAAATAGTTAAACTGAAGACCTTGAGAACGCAATTCAAGACTCTAAGGATGACAGAGTCTGAAAATGTGGATCAGTTCATGACCAGAGTCATGGGCATCGTGAACCAGATCAAATTGACTGGTGAAACCATCACTGATCAACGCATTGTTGAGAAAATTCTCAGAAGTTTACCAAAGAAATTCAAAATGGTTGTAACAGTAATCCTTGAATCCAAGGATCTGTCATGTTTTTCAACAGATGAATTAATTGGTTCTCTGGTGACACATGAGACCAGACTGCATCTCACATATGAGTTAATCTCCAATGCTTTCAAAACTCAATTCTCCTTCAGCAGAGGGAGAGGTAGAGGAAGAATAAAAGGTCACCAAGGAAGAGGGAGCAATCAAAATTACCCTCACTCTAGTGGAGGTAACAGACAACAGTGTCCAAATCAAAATTTCCAAGGTCAAAGACTTCAGCAGCAAAATCAACATCAGAGTTTCCAGCCTCAAAGAGGCAGGGGGAGAAGATCAAATGAGAAATCAAGCATTCAATGCCATTACTGAAAAAAGTATGGGCACTATGAATCTGAATGTAGGAAGAAGTAAGCATATCAGCTCTCAGGCAGAGCACATGTGTCACATCACACGGGAGAAAACTCAGAAGGTATGTTTCTTTTGTGTCACAACACTGAACAACAACCTAAAGATCTCTGGTTGTTGGATAGTGGTTGCAGCAATCACATGACAGGTAACAAAGATTTACTTTCATGCATTGATTCTTCAATCTAATCTGATATTACACTTGGAAACGATTATTTAGTCAAAGTTCAAGGAAAAGGAATTGTTCCTATTCTTACTAAACATAATGTAAAGAAAGACATAAACAATGTCTATCATGTTCCAGATCTGAAACATAATTTGCTAAGTGTAG
>ML814571.1:71863-83537 GCA_009831015.1 Picea engelmannii | reverse complement strand
CTTCTTCTCCATGGCTATGGTTACGTTGACGGGATAATCCCCCTCGGGTTCGAAACCAAAGTTTTTTTATCCTAACCCTAAGACCCATATGTTGAGTTCCACCTGAGATATATTATCCTTTACTTTCTTATAAACATAACTACTATATGGTTAAACTAGTTTTGTGTTAACACCATTTGTTTTTTCCTTCAACTTCAAGTGCTTACTATCTAAAGGTATTTTTCCCTCTATAATGTTGTATGAGAATCTTTATTATATCCTTCTTATTAGTCTGTGCCCTTCTAGTGAGTAGGGATTATTAGTAATTGAATTTTTCTTTTCCTATTATCTTGGCACAAATATCAATACTTTTTTAGTGTTTTAACCAAAGTATCTTGAAATTCATACAAATTGAGTTGGAATTCAAGCAATTTAATCTAAGATTTGAATTTCACCTCTTATTTGGCCTCTTCCAGAGGCCGGGGGAGAAGATAACTTAGTCTATGTTGATTTAAAGTGTGCCTTTTTATGGTAGTTTTTGTCCAACAAAATAATGTTAGATATGACTCTAGCATTACTTCTTAACATTTAATGTTAAGATGGAATGTTTTTGCAATGCATAATCCATAGTAAGTTGATCTACCACTACCACCTACGCTACCATGCAAACTTGCCACCTACTCCACCATGCAAACCTCTCATACCCCTTCGCCAGCATGAAAACCTCTCATACCCCTTCTGTACTTACCTACTAGTCAAAAGGTTTCATGTTTTTTCTCTGGAGTTGAATCCTTCATTTTTTTTCTCTCGAGTTGAATCTCTCTCCAAAGTACAGAGTTTGATGCTCATAAGCATTATTCTGATCGCAACATAGTGATCCAGTTTGTAAGCAAGATCTTGACGATGCAACTATTATTAAAGAAGAGAGAGAGTCTGATTTATGTAGATTCTGTTGGTAAGGTCAAGTAGATCAATAGTTGTGACCTCCCCCACTAGTGGTGAAACTATAACACAGTCAAACATTAGAACATCACGAAGATAAATAGGTGAAAATGTTGTATCAAATCTTAGAACTACAAAGAATGATAGAACACATGTTCTTGGAAAATAATTCACTCCATTACGGGAGTTAGAGATAAATTGACATTGTGACTAGAGCAGTGATGACTGCAAATGATATGTATTCCTGCACAATAACATTCATCTTTTGAGATACCTAGTCACATCCTTGAAGTTGCAGAGAATATATCCTCAAGTTATTGAAACTGCATGGGAGCATTGAGGTTATTGGTTATTTTTCCAGCCTACAAAGGGATAAGAAGGCTCCTATACTTAATACAAGAAGAATGCAAAGGGATAAGGTTCATATAGTTAACAAAAATAGTTAAGAGAAGAAGAATACAAGAAGCTGCTATCTGCACAAGCACATAAGAATACAAGAAGTTGCTCTCTGCACAAGAATGTACATTTCCTCTTCCACAATGGAAGGCATGTTTGCGAGTCTCTCGACATTCTCAAATATATCAAGGATCTCATAATTATGTAGTATATCTTATGAATATTGCTTCGAAGAGCCTAAGAAGGGATAAAATCAACCCTAAATCTCTGGCAAGAGTTAAATATGTGGTCATATGGGAGGAATTTGAGGTATCCTTGAATAGCTTACAGAGGAGGAGCTTATTTACAAAGGACATGAGGCTTGAAGAGAAACCCTGCCCTCTTGTCCTCTCCCTAGCCAAAAATATGCCTTCAATGGTGCTGAGCAAGCATGACTGTGACATAAATAATCCTATTGGGATAACATGCATATTCTGATCCGAACCGGCTGCCCGAGTGCTTGTTTCTCCCTCTTACCCCCTTCTCTAGCAATCCATAGACATCTCCTAAATTTCTTCTGGCAGGGTGAAACATCGAGTTAATGTATCTTTCCCCTGAAACCAATCGATCAAGAATCCATTTTGATTCCAATGTGGGCTGCTAGTGGAAATTCATTGTGAGGAACTTGGAGCAACAAGTGATAGAATCGTTCAAGAACATGAAGGAGGAGGCGGTTGAAATTTGTAGACATAATTAAGGCATGGAAGGAATAATTTTAGCAATACATGCGTGAGAAAATCTCACAGAGAAAGGAGAAGCATATCTATGAGAAATCTTCAGGGACACCCTGCCTATGAAACATGTCCATTTTGTACATGGAGCGCTATGCATATGAGACATGTCTAGTTTGTGCATGGAGCGCTACAAGTGGAAGGTCATTATAAATATCATCTTCTATAAGGTTTTAAAAAATTCTTTTGATTTGACCACATACTAATACAACTTTTTAAAAGCAACATTATATAAATTCTCACTTATAATAAGAAAAAAATAAGATTATTTTATTTTTTAAGTTTAAAAAATTATGAATTTATTAACAAAATTGCCTATTTGTTTAATATCTAGATTTCAACAATGGCCAAGCAATAAAATAGAACGTTTGTTGTGCAGGCTTGATCATTCTACCCAAAATGAAAATGATATCATTTTGGAGATGCAGTGAGCAATCTGGTTTGTCTTCAACCTAGTTTGGTATTAAAGAGAAACCTTAACTAACTAAAAGATACAAAGGATCTGAGTTATAACTAATTTCTCTAGTTAATGAGTTAATATACTTCCTATCTCCAAACTAATAATTAAAGAAGATAAAGAATCCATACAAAACACCAGGTTACCCAGCGCAGCAAACTCCATTCGATATATTACTTTTCGTGGACAGGGGTGAGTTATGACTAGGACATTTAATTACTTTGTGTATCGTATGTACAATTCATTTGATTTTGGAATTATATATGTAACTTTGGTTGCTTCGCTGAGGCATCGACCTTATACTTTGTATTATTTGTTTTGTTTATGTTAATAAAAAACTTTAACTTCTTAGATAACATTACAAGATGAAATGTATTATGCCTATCTTACACATGTAAGACAAGTTTTCATGCATGTCAAACATAGAGATGTGCATCCATCCAAAGTAAAACTGACTAGTCCATGACAATCATTTTAAACAACCAACATCAAATTCAAATTGAACACAATGTTGTTTAAGCTCAATCATAAAAGTTGAAAACACACTTGCAGTTCAAATGTAGCATAATTGTATCACATACCCACCTGGTAATACAAGGAGGATACTACAATGCCATCCCCTGTGATAGACATTGAAGGTTTTCTTCTTTTGAATTGAACAAAACCTACCCAAATGCTTTACATCTTATAACATCACAAATGAAGCCTAAGCTTCACCTTCACTTCCTCTAGACAATGGATGAAGCACAGTAAACCGATAACAGTTGCTTTAATTACATTGAAATATATTAGGCACATCTGAATTTGGACACACAACATCTAAGATTGAACCTGTCAAAACATATGGCATTCTTATTTTCCTATGCTCCTAATCATCTGGTTTCCTATGAAGATGAAGCATCGTCATACGAGATATTCAGTGATGAAATTCAAGCAATAAGCTTGATGTTATCCTCCATAAGAACCCTCTCAAATCTCAACCAAACACCCAAAACTTGGACAGTTTGGAGTATCTTCAATCAAAGACATTGAAAATATTTTAGTTCAATGCTAATGGAGTATAATTTAGGGAGTTCATTTTTGAGACGTCACACAGAAACAATTGCAAGTCTTAAAACAATTATGATAATTGGTTAAGGTAGAGAAGGCCTGGTTTGAATTGTTAAATATATCAGTAACCTCAACAATGTGTGACTGTACACTGCCAGCTATCCTGGCCAGCTGTACGAGTTAGTTAGGATCTCTTGTTTTGTTTCTTGATTTGCTCGAGCCTATTTAGCTCAGCTCTTTTTACCTTAATGAATAGATACTCAACATTATTGTGCTCTGCTCATATTCTTGTTTCCCAATTTCGTCTTCTCTGTATTATCTTCTTTTCCTCTCATTTTTCCATGGTATCAGAGCTTAGGACGTAACCCTCTTCATAGTGCCTAGAGAGCAGCTCAATCATAAGAAGAAGAGCACAGGGCCTACATTCTCTTGTAGACGAGAGCATGGGATGCAAGTTTCTTCAAAAATCTTGGAGAACAGTTCACAGTCCGAAGTTCGCTCAAAATATCATTACAGACAACAAGCATGAGGAAGAAGAATTGCATAAAGAAGAGAACAATTAAAGATTACGAGAGAATTTAAAGAATTCGTGAAATATTCGTGAAATTCTTTCTTAAGAAGAAAGTTTGCAGACGCAGCTGAGGAGAAGCAATATCAGTCGTAAGATCGGCCCTATGAACATATATGAGCCATTAATCAAGCTTAGAAAGGACGACGAGCTAGTAGGCAAGGATAATTTTTTTTTTCGTAATATCTGAGCATGAACAATATCAACCGTCAGATAAAGAAAAACTTAAGCCACGACCATCAGATCTCATTAAAGAGAGATTGATGGTGAGGAGGCATTACAGGGAGTGGAGAGGAAATTAAATTTTGTGCAAGTTGTGAGCCCGCAATCGCTTACGATCGTTGATCTAGTAAGATTATCATATCAACGACGAATATCGATCCCACTACGAATGAGAATCTTCGCATTGCGGGGATCGGAAAGAAAATTAAAGCACGAGAAAGTTGTGAACCTGCAATTTCTCAATATCATTGATCTTGTCAAATCAACCGATCAACGACGGATATTGATCCCACAACCGACAAACATATTCTCTTTACTGAGATCGGCAAGGATATTAAAGAGTGAGGGAGTCAAGTCTCTTCAATCACTCGCGATTGTTGATCTTTGTTGGCCCTTGACCAAGTTTTGAGAGATCCTTGGTCAAGTTGACCTATTTTGGGACTTCGATAGCTTGTCGAAGGAGGAGTACAAGAGGAAGTGGAGATCACGGGATCTCGGGCCTATTTTTGAGTTTTGGGAATATGTAAAGGGAAAGGGATGTCATCCCATGGGTTTACCCATGTTTAGTCCTATTTTGTAATATATAAATAGATACCTAGGTGATGTAGAAAAGATTTGATGAGCTAATTTCCAATTGCAAGTAATAGTTGTATATGCTCTATGCATGCTTTGTGAGACTTGCAAGGCTAAGTGAAAGCAACTGTAAGAGAGTGAGTAGAAGCGTTTTTGTTGTAACCTAACTTCGGAAGGAGGATCTGGCGAAGTGCGCGCAGATATCTTGTCCAATGTGGTGTGGGTTTTGTATGGATATGTGCATGTAGATGATTGATTGAAGATAATAAAGGAGAAGAGTTGGTGGGCGTAGCCCTAGGAGATGGGTGAACCACGTAATCACTGTGTTATCTTGCTTGGTGCTTGTCTGAATGTGTTTGTGTCTTCTTGCTTAGTGCTTTGAGATAATTAGATATATTTTATTATGCTCAATGCTAATGATGTATGGAATGTTAGATCTATTATACATGAATATGCTCAGTGCTTGATCAGTTACGTCTGACCTATTTTCCTTATGCTAAGTGCTCATATATGGTAGATTACTGTGAGCACTGCGAGGCTCTGTTTTATCAGTGGGGTAGATAACGATTGCTTGTTAAATAACTAATGGTTCTAAGTGATTTATTAAGTTGCATAATCACATATTTGTGTCCTAGCTAAGGTTGCAGACACCTGAGTCCTACAACCACCCCTGCCTCTACCTTGGGTGAGACTTCATTTGCTTCACAAGTGTTGTCGAAAGGGTCGGTAGTTAGGGTTTTGTTGGTGCACTCTTGTAGCGTTGAACACTGGGTCTGCCCCTATGCCAACAAATGGTTCCATTGCTGAGACCTGAAACTGTGTTTGCTGGGAACTGAGAAAGAGGAAGCTATGTGCAAAGATTCATCCCGAAATTGTGAAATCTTTGTGCGTAGATATGTGGCCTAGTGCGCAATATTCTACTTGATCTAAAAAACTCTGTACTAAAGAGAGAAGTCTAGATTTGAAGGAAAGAAACCCAATCTGAAGAAAGGAGGTCAGATCTGAAGAAAAGAAGCAAGATTTGAAAGCTTTGTGCTCTAAGAAAGGTAAAAGTGAGAAGTTATGATTGAAAGAGGTAAGATTTGCCAGCTCTGTACTCTAGTAAAGGTAAGAATAGTTAAAAAAAATTAGATCTGAAAGCTTTGTTCTTTGTAGAAATAATATAAGTAGAAAGTTTTGTTTCTAGAGTATGGATCTAGGTATATCTAATAGGTTTTGTCCTAGTCTGAAAGCTAGGGTGTTAATAGATGAAAGAAGGTTTGATATGAACAGATCTGATAAGAATAATGAAAGATATGTTATACCTATGCATAGAAAGAATTTTTGGACTAACAAATGGATGCGGGATCCTAGAAAGAATTTGTTACAGGTTAGCTACCATGATCCTAGTGTGCAGTACAGAAGAGGATGGGGATCATTGAAAAGAAGGAGAGGATTAACCCTCTGTTATAGTTGCAAAAGACTGAGACATATTGCTAAGGAATGCCCTGATGGAAGACCTAGTTGTCTTTGTTGTAAAGCTCTAGACCATGAAGTATTGGATTTCCCTAGAATGATCGCTAAGCTTGAAGGAATGAATCTGAATCAAGAAAACCCTAAGGTAGATCTAGAAAAGGTAGCACCCCATAAGACTCAAAGAAGGTATTGCTACAAATGAGAGAAACCATGAATGACCACCGACATGTCAGCTTATGAGAGATTTTCAAAGAAAAGGAATGCTTCGAAGAAAGAATAGGGGACTTTGACATTGACTGTGTTCTGGATGAGGAAACACAGATGAATATTATGCCAGAGAGAACCTGGGAAGCTATAGGGAGGCCTGCTATGATCCCTTCACTAGGAGGAATAAGTTTATTCAAAGGCAAGCTAGTAAACCTATGTGGAAGGCTCGCTTGGATACCCATGACTGTCAATGGAAATTCAACAGAAGAATACTTTGAGGTTATTAAATTTGTTGAAGACAGCGCCCCATTTACCATGCTAATAGGAAAACCTTGGATTTATAGAGATCAGGCCAGATGAAAGGAAGGAGAAGAAGTGTTGGAATAGAAGAAGCAAGAGTTAAAAGACTTTATGACCAGAAGGATCATGCACATGATTGAGGAACAAAAGAGCAGATCCCAGATATATAATACTAGAATCCCGGATGTCAAAGATAAGAGAACAATAGAGGATCCTTAGGATATTGAATTGCCTATCCCAGACACAGAAGAAGTATTACCCATAAACCCTAGGGAAGAATTTCAACAGCACGAAGTAGCTAAGACCAAAGAAGAAAAGAATCAAAATGAGAAAAGCATTACCGAGACGAAGCTCAATCGAAATAATTCTAGAAAGTTAAGAAAGAAAAGGGCTAATACTGAAAGATTACAGGAGGTTCTAGAAGAGACCTCGGAGAAAGAAAAATTACAGAATTTGAGCTTCGTCGGGATATTAGAACAGAGACATATGGCACTTCACCATGACGAAGCAATATAGTCGTTGGGGCCAATATATCCATTCGAATTCTTCTCCGAATGGACATAAAAGAAATAAGGCTCGTCACCCAATGATTGGAGCGCGCCATAATGGATCGAACAAGATTTAATGGAGGCTCATACCCATTGCAAGTGATTCGTTATAGAAGTTGTCTATTTATCCCTCTGCACCATGCAAGGAGAACACTTTTTCTAATTGAGAATTTGAGCTCACAGCCTTGATTAAGATTTCCCAGTGATCACTATGCCTTTTCATTCAACCCTATTGTAGTTCCCACGTTAATTTGAGAACCCGATACATCCATCCCGAGCGCGTATGTCCGAAGAGCTCACCACCAAAGAAGCAACCGCGACAAAATTTCTGATCGAATCAATGACTAAAAGAACCATGTCAGGGAGAGGACTGCCTACAAGTGTACAGGCATCATCAACGCGAGGAGTGCAAGCCTCCCCATCGACTGCCCAAGACGGCCCATCCCGACCAACTGACGAGAAGAGAACTAAGAATAGAGACGATATTGCAAACACTAAGTTGATTCTGAGCATTCTACCTTCTTATTTACCACCTCTGAGTGGTTCCATCACTCATGACAGTGTACCCTGCAAATTTGAGTATGGTTTGATCATTGCGTACCTTCCGAAAGAAGTGGGCACAGTTCGTGCCGACCAGAATAATCTCACCACGTTGAAGTTCAGTGACTTCAACCTTAGCGATAGGAAGGCTTACAGTATGCTCGACCCTCATAAATATTTGATGCGAACCAAAGTAAATAACTCCAATATTATCGCTCAATCATGGACCTAGAACCTCACGCAGTCAACCTTACTTAATGTAATGAAGATTCCTCAATTCGGGAGGCATCAAGAAGTGAACGCGTGCGTCAAGTTGTTGATGTCCTGCTATCATGGAGGATACTTATGGTTGAACCACCACATCACAGTGGATTCAACTTTGATCAATCGGATCACAGGGCTAAGCATGTAGGGCCCCGACCCACAAGATTTTTACCCCGGCAAGACCGTGCATCGTGCTCTTGCGCAGAAGATAAAGGATATGTATGGAGATGTCGAGAAGGGCACGTGAGGCTACAAGGTAGCCTCTATCTAGAGTGGCACAATTCACCTTTCCTATCAGTTGATCGCAGGCAAGCTAGTTCGCAAGAACCGACCGACCCAAGTGACCAGTTTTGTAGTTGACCTCGCAGGGAAGCGCACGAAGGGCCTACATATGAATTGGGCCAAATACTTGTTGAACCAACTAGAACTCGATTGTAGGGAAGTGCAGGACCAAGGGTATGAGTTCCATTTTAGCTTTTTTCTCATATTAAACGCTTTCATTGCATGGGAGATGCCAGAAGGTGCAACCTTCCGGGATGTTGAGCCCTTTGAACCATTGGCCATGAAGTTCAGTACACTATGGTATTCCAGTGACATGAAAAAGCAGTGGCAGTCCAATGTTGTTTTCCACACCTATTGCAATCAACTGAATATTGCAATCCAGGCTATGCCTCACATCACCCTGAACACACTTCACATATTTAAGCCATTGATGAAATTCAACACTAACTGCCACTTCATCTACATCACACTGTGCACTGATGAGCATCACCAACAGTTGCAGTCCTATTACAAAATAACAGAGGAATACTTAGAAGAGATTACTAGGGAGTGGTCGACGGACCTCCTTATCCTAGCTGACCCCGCGGAGCTCTCTGATGTTGATAGTCCAAAAGTTGTGCACAATACACCTGGATAAAGAAAGAACAAGAAGAAAAAAAGGAGCCCAGGATGTCCACAACACTTCAACACAGACTCCTTCTATCTCACCTGAGCAAGGAGGTTATGGTGGTGAGATAGATGGCACCGAAGTCAAATAGAAGAAAGAAGAGGTCACACCACCAAGAGACAAAGATGATCCCTCAAAGAAAAGGAAGGTTTCCCCTTCGAAACCTTCTTCAAGGAAGAAAATGAAAGAAACTAAAACCATATTTGAGACCACCCTAACCTTGGACGACTTCAACTTCATTGTTGCTACACTGAACAATGCTTCGCTGGAGATAGCAGAGAAGCAGGAATCCAAGGAGGAGGAGATGTTTAGTCAGATCAAGGTCGAATTTCAAGAAGTGCAGCAGGAACTACAGTATAGCTGCACAATATCCACTCCACCCCTGATGGCAGGAACACCAGAAATGGGAGATGCGTCAACTCAACTCCATCGGATTCCTGATACGGTCAAAGCTCGCCTTCGACAAGAATAGGAGGAAGTAACACGAGCCACCCAAGATCTGGCGCAAGCACATGGAGTTATTCTAGAACAGCGCAGTAATGCAGAACGAGAGAAGCTTGCTATGGAAGACAAGTTTGATGAAGAGAAAGTAGAGCTACAGCAAAGGAAGGGACACTTGCTCATCGAGCAAATTGAAGTTAAGGAAAGGGTCAACATAGCACTTTCCTCTATGAAATTCATCGAAGTACAGACCGAAGAACGAGTTCCACAACAGGTGGCACAACTCGAAGAGGTAATCCAGAATCTCTAGAAGCGCATCACAGATCTAGAGCTCTACAATGTACCCGAAACCCCTCAAGAGATAAGAGACCAACGAGAAGCAACTGCCCACAGTACAGTTAACAGACTGAAAGCTATTGCCCCGGAATGCAAGCAGTTGAGTAACCAGAGCGCCCAGACATACGAAAACCTTACAGAGAATCTAGAATTACAAGCACTAGAGTCGCAAATCTAGGAAGAAAAACATCATGCAGATACACTACAGGCACAGCTGAAGGCCCTGTCAGTAGTAGATAGAATGAAGAGGTCTCATGAGAAACGCACAGTGCAACAACAGATCCATATGCTTCAAAGTAAAGTGATGAAAGTTACTCAACAACTTCAACCTATGCAAGACAAGGCATGTATGCTATTTACAGAAGTCGAGAGCCAAGGAGCAGAGCTAGACCAAGTCATCATCATAGCAGAAAAACACCTGGAAGGAACAGTGAACGACACAGTAATCTAGGAGTTCATCGAGCAAGAGGCCACAACAAAACAACAAGTCAAAGTAGCTCGAGCCAAGCTCGAGGCATTCGAGGCAGAATTGGTCAAACCAGAGTGACTCGGGATGAGTCACAGGTGAGTGTTGGGGGCTTGCTAGCCCTTGACCAAGTTTTGGGAGATCCTTGGTCAAGTTGACCTATTTTGGGACTTTGACTTCCTATTGAAGGAGGAGCACAAGATGAAGTGGATATCACGGGATCTCGGGCCCCTTTTAGGCCTCTTTTTGTGTTTTGGGAATATGTAAAGGGAAAGGGATGTTGACCCATGGGTTTACCCATGTTTAGGCCTATTTTGTAATATATAAATAGATACCTAGGTGATTTAGAAAAGAGTCGATGAGATAAGTTCCAATTGCAAGTAATAGTTGTATATGCTTCGTGCATGTTGTGTGAGACTTGCAAGGATAAGTGCAAGTGACTGTAAGAGAGTGAGGAGAAGCTTTTGTGTTGTAACCTAACTCAGGGAAGGAGGATCTGGTGAGGTGCACGCAGATCTCCTGTCCTATGCAGAGTGGGGTTTGTATGGATCTATGCATGTAGATGTCTGATTCAAGATAATAAAGGAGAAGAGTTGGTGGACATAGCCCCAGGAGAGGGGTGAACCACGTAATCACTGTGTTATCTTGTTTGGTTCTTGTCTAAATGTGTTTGTGTCTTCTTGCTTAGTTCTTTGAGATTATTAGATATATTTTCTTATGCTTAGTGCTAATGATGTATGTAATGTTAGATCTATTATACATGAATATGCTCAGTGCTTGATCAATTACGTCCGACCTATTTTCTTTATGCTAAGTGCTCATATATGGTAGATTACTATGAGCACTATGAGGCTTTGTTTTATCAGCGGGGTAGATAATTATTTCTTGTTAAATAACTAACGGTTCTAAGTGCTTTACTAAGTTTCATAATCACATATTTTTGTCCCAGCTAAGGTTGAAAACACCTGAGTCTTGCAACCACCCCTACCTCTACCTCAGTTGAGACTTCATCTACTTCACAGGTGCTGTCAAAAGGGCCGGTAGTTAGGGTTTTGTTGGTGCGTTCTTGTAGCGTTGAACCCTGGGTCTGCCCCTATGCCAACAATATTCAAGCAAGTGACATTTGTCAGGCGATCTCCTACTTCGGGAGGAAACTAGCTGAGGAAGCCAACAAAAGATGAGGAGTGAAGGACTCCCAAAGTTTCGAAGAG
>ML814571.1:40926-70945 GCA_009831015.1 Picea engelmannii | reverse complement strand
TTTTTTATGTTAATTTTTTTTACAAGATGCCACCTCTAGCAATTTAAGACCAACACAAGGACCGATTCTTCTTGGAGAGAACTATGATTTTTTGTCTCTTAGAATGAGATCCTTCTTACAAGCACAAGAGTGTTGGGATCCAGTGGATCTTGGATATGTGGAACCATATCTAGTAGACCTTGTTTCCATGACCAATCAACAGAGAACTGCTCAGGAAACACAGAGGAACAAAGAGAATAAATCCAAATTCTCGATTAAAAATTCAGTGGCTGACTCGATTTTCTCAAAAATCATAGGCATTTCTACTTCCAAAAAGCATGGGACATCCTTAAATCAGCTTACCAAGGCAATGATAGGGTCAAAATAGTCAAACTGCAGACCTTAAGGACACACTTTGAGACTTTAAAAATGACAGAATCTGAAAACATTAATCAATTTATGACCAGAGTCGTGGTAATTGTAAACTAGATCAGATTGACTCGTGAAGCCATTCTTGATCAAAGAATTGTTGAGAAAATCTTTAGAATTCTACCAAAGAAAATTGAAATGGTTGTTACAGCCATTCTTGAAACCAAGGATCTGTCAAATTATTCAACAAATGAATTAATGGTCTCTCTATTGACACATGAGACCAGAATCCATCTAGGAGATGAGTCAATAGCCAATGCCTTCAAGAATCAATTCACCTTCAACAAAGGGGGAGGCAGAGGTAGAGGCAGAGGTCATAAAGGAAGAGGGATAATTCCAAGTAACCATCATTCAAATGAAGGTCACTGACAATAGAATCAGAATCAGAATTTCCAAGGTCACAGACAACAGAACCACAATTGGCATTTCCAGCCTCAAAGAGGCAGAGGGAGAAGATCAAATAAAAAATCAAGCATACAATGTTATTACTGCAAAAAGTATGGGCACTATGAATCTGAATTCTGAAAGAAGAAATCATATCAGCTCTCAAGGAGAGCACATGTCTCAAATCATGAAGGAGAAACCTCAGAAGGTATGTTTCTCTCATGCCACAAAACTGAATAACAACATAAAGATCTCTGGTTGCTAGACAGTGGATGTAACAATCACATGACAGGTAACAAATATTTACTCTCATGCATATATTCTTCAATTTCATATAATATTACACTTGGAAATGATTCCTTAGTCAAAGTTCAAGGAAAATGTATTGTACCTATTCTTACTAAACAAAATGTAAAGAAAGACATAAACAATGTCTATCATGTTT
Organism: Picea engelmannii; assembly: GCA_009831015.1. NCBI lineage: Eukaryota > Viridiplantae > Streptophyta > Pinopsida > Pinales > Pinaceae > Picea > Picea engelmannii. The sequence goes on along the minus strand of ML814571.1, from coordinate 69,708 downwards.
CAAATCTGAAACATAATCTGTTAAGTGTAGGAAATCTAATTGAACATGGCAATAAGGTACTTTTTGAAGGAGCATCATGTAGGATATATGATAAAAACCCCAACATGAAATTGATTTCTGAAATCCACATGACTTAGAATAGGATGTTTCCCCTGGCACTCAGAACTGCAAATTTGACACAATCATATGCACATAGTGCATCCATCCCATCCCCAATGAAACTATGGTTTGGCATACAAGATTTGGACATCTACCTTTTCAGAGTCTAAGTCTTCTACAAAATTAGTCCATGGTCAAAGGTATCCATGTCTTCAAAGAGAAACATCCCCCATGTGAGTCTTGCATTCTTGGAAAACATAAGAGAACTAGTTTTCCATAATCCTCCACTCAAGCCAAACAACACTTAGAGATGGTTCACACTGACCTATGTCGATCTATGCAAACAAAGTCAATAGGTGGTAGCATTTATTTTCTAACGTTTATTGATGACTTTAGCAGGAAAATTTGGATCTATTTTCTCAAACACAAATCTGAAACTTTTGCAAAGTTCAAATAATTCAAAGATGAAGATGAAAAACAAAGTGGGAAATATGTAAAATCTCTCAGGTCAGATGGAGGAGGATAATACAGCTCCAAAGAATTTGCAAATTTCTGCAAATCACAAGGCATCATCATGCAAACTACAACCAGGTATAATCCAGAACAAAATGGAGTGGCTGAAAGGAAAAATCAGACAATAATGAACATGGCAAGATACCTTCTCAAAGAGAAATGTATGTCAAATACATTTTGAGCTGAAGCAGTATCATGCTCATCTTATCTCCTGAATAGATCTCCAACCACCAGTCTCAAGATGAAGTCCCCTCAATAAGCATGAAGTGGGACAAATCTAAATGTTGCTCATCTCAGGACATTTTGATGCATAGAATACACTCACATACCTTTCAAATTAAGGAGGAAACTGGATGATAGAAGTGAGAAATGTGTCTTTACTAGCTACAGTGAAACATCAAAAGATTACAAGATCTACAATCCAATCTCAAAGAACATGATTCTCAGTAGAGATGTAAATTTTTTTGAATATCAATTCCGGAGTGAGTCTAAAAATTGGCCTATGGGCAGTCAAAATCCATTGCTGCCACTTCCTGAACACACAAACAATTCAGGACAACAAACACATCAGCCTGCTCTTCCAAGATTGCAGGTAAGGGGACAACCTAAAATTTCTCAGGATAACTCTACTTCAAGCAACACAACATTGATCAACACAACATTTTTTCATTAATGTCATGTCAAACTACATCTTTTGAAGATGCATCTCAAGAGCCACATTTGGTTCAAGCCATGAACCAAGTGATTGACCCCATTGAGAAGAACAAGACATGGGATGTTGTTGATCTGCCGAGACACAAGAAAAGTATTGGTGTCAAGTGGGTTTACAAAACTAAACTCAATGAAAAGGGACATATTGAAAAACACAAGGCAAGACTTGTTGCCAAAGGATTCTCACAACAACCAGGTATTGATTATGGTGAAATTTTTTCTCTAGTAGCAAGGTTGCACATTGTAAGGACTCTCTTAGCCATAGAAGCTAAACATAAATGGAAAGTATACCAAATGGATGTCAAGTCAACTTTCCTGAATGATGTCTTAGCACAAGAGGTTTATGTGGATCAACCACTTGGATTTGAAGACAAAGAGAAACCATCCAAAGTATATCAGTTGAAGAAAGCCTCGTGTGGCTTAAAGCAAGCTCCAAGAGCTTGGTACAACAAAATTGACACTTTCCTAACCAAGAGTGGATTTAGCAGAAGCCAAAATGAGCCAACTCTTTACACCAAAACTGATTAGCACAATAAAATTCTTATTGTATATTTATATGTTGATGACATGATATATACTGGAAATCTTGAGTTAACCAATTTTAAACATGCCATGCAATCTAAGTTTGAGATGACAAATCTTGGCATAATGAAATATTTTTTGGGGATTGAGGTTGACCAATCAACCAAAGGCATTTTTGTCTATCAACAAAAGTATGAAGCAAACATCATCAAAAAATTCTTCATGGAAGACTACAATCCAACAGAAACTCCTATACCCCTAGGCACAAAATTGAGCAAGAAATATGAAGGCCCTACAGTGGACTCTGCCCTGTACAAAAGTTTAGTAGCCAGTTTGTTGTATCTTACAACAACTAGGTCTGATATTAAGTATGCAACCATCTTGATTTCCAGGTTTATGGAAACCCCCAAAGATTTTCACTGGAAGATGGAGAAAAGGATTATGAGATATGTTGTAGGCACTCTCAAATTTGGCTTATGGTACACTCAGTCAGAAGATAATCATATTTTTGGTTACACTGACAGTGATTTTGCAGGCAACCTAGAGGACTAGAAAAGAACCTTAGAACATGTTTTTCACCTGGGCAGAATGGGCATCAAAGAAGCGGCTCATTGTATCAATATTTTCTACAGAGGCATAGTATGTCACTGCTACCTCAGCTTCCTGTCATTGAATGATATGTCACATACAGAAAAGGAGCCAACTCCTCTCTTCTGCGACAATTGCTCTATCCAAAAATCATTTGTTTCACAAGAAAATCAAGCATATTGACACTCGTCTTCACTTCATACGTGAGCTAGTCAATAATGTTGACATAACACTTCAATTTTGTGGCTCTCAAGATAAGCTCGCAGATATTTTTACAAAGCCACTAGGAAAATCCATTTTTGATTTTTAGAGACAACACTCGGGCATTATCAGTGCTCATGTTTGTAACTCTTGAGTTTAAGAGGGAGTGTTAAATATATCAGTAAACCTCGACAATGTACACTGCGAGCTGTCCTGGCCAGTTGTAAGAGTTAGTTAGGATATCTTGTTTTGTTTCTTGATTTGTGAGCCTATTTAGCTCAGCTCTTTTTCCCTTCATGAATAGATACTCAACGCTGCTGTCCTCATCTTCTTATTTCCCAATTTTGTCTTCTTTGTATTGTCTTCTTTGCTTCTCATTTTTTCATGAATCAAGGTGGCAGTTTTGGAACAAAGGAAGAAACAATATTTAACTAAAACTTAATCTATGCATTTTCTTTCCTTTTGAGTTGGAGAAACTTTTTATGTTTATTTGACATCTATATTCTCTAGTTTTGAGACCCACAAACTTACCATGGTTTGGGAAGTCTAAGCAATAACAAAAATGCCTGTTAAATATATATGTCCCCATATTACCAATATCCCTTAATACACACAAGACACTGCCTACACTTCTCTATTTCATATCAACAATGTCTTTGCACAAAGTATAATCATAATTTAACATTCCATGGGCACCACTAACAACCTAGCTGACTTTTATAATTAGAACAAAATATATGCTTACAATGTCTAAGATGAATTCCTTATCAGCAATCACCCTTGCATAAACAATAAGATGGTGGCTTATCGGGATCAAAAGGCACCGTTTCAAAAACAATACGATTAAGGCAATGACCAACAGATTACTAACAATCTCTAATCAGATAAATAAATATCTACTGCATTTTCGACCTTTCCATCCGATCACATATATATACACACATACCTACACTACCTTCTTGAAGCAAGCGAGGATTTTGTCCGCAAAAAAAAACACAACCAAACCTTTTGTAAAGAGTTAAAATCTCGGTGGATTATTCAAATCCAGAAAAGGGATGGGACAAACTTGACGTTGTAACCAGAGAAAAAAAGATAATAGATGATAAGAGAGCATATCGCCTTGGCATCATTGTCAAACACCCCAAAACCCATCTCACCCCACGAACAGTGATGTTGGCGTAGGGTTTTCACACAGTAACAACTACCTGCCGTCGGATCCATACGTCATGACTAGTAAACTTTGCATGTGCATAATATGGAACAGAAACCGTCCGGAAGAAGTAACAACTATGTCTTGTTGGATCCATACGTTATTGTGTCTTGTTGGATCCATACGTTATGAATAATAAAATTTGCAAGGGTATAACAGGGCACAGAAGTCAATTCGCATGGGAATCTCCACAGTATAAATAACATCACATGTTATCTAAGAGGGAAAGATACAGAGAAAGCGAAGAGTTATTTTTATCTATTTGTACACAAAGTACGGTAGTTTTCCAACGAAAGTGTCATAATCAATATAACCTAATAACTTAGACTAAATGAAAACCTGAAACATAAAGTTGAGTATAAATTAATAAAAAAATTGTCATATTGAATATGGACTGAATAAAAAATTAAACCTTAAGTTGAGTACAAAATAATAAAAATATTGATAAGCCGCTTACTAAAATCCAGGCAACGTAGGCAGGGACTAATAATATTGGGTATACAATCAAACCAGCATGGTATTGGGTAGGCTCGCAGTTTTCAAAACAAATAAGATATTCTGAGTGCACATTCAAACATATGTCGGTAGCTTCAGAGGGCGGGGAGATAACATGTCGTTCGGAAGAAAACCATAGATAAGACTTCGCACTAAAAATAATCTCGTGCCCCATAATTTCTCTCTTTTCTTTTCTCATATATATATATATAGTTATTTATATATGAGCGAAGGAAGATCACTCTTCATTAACGTTTTCTACTTTCAGACGGCTATCTGTTTGATGGTCAGAATCATCCGACCACATTTCTGGATTAAGTTGATCTGGTTGTTTAAGCCATTGATTCTGTCCTTCCTTGATTATGTTTTACACAGCACAGTTTAATATTTCAATTTCAAATAGTTTTATTTACGGCCATGTACGCATAGTACTTGGTGTACTACTTTAGCAACTAAACCTTCAGCAGCTCTATTGCTTCAGTGTATTTCCCCTTAGTCCAACAATTTATGGAGAAGAAGTTCTGTGCAGAACTACCGTGCAATGCAAACCATGAAGATACTTACTCGAAACCAAATGACCATTCCTAACACATGTTTCCATTGATATTAATCAATGGAAAAACAAGCTCCTCTACCTTTTGGGCAGGGACTTGTTGCTCTGCAACCTGCCTTGTTATTCAAGTGGTGGGTTTCAATTTTTCTCAAAGAGTCATGGCTACTCTAGTTTAGTTATATTTGGTAAGGGTTAAAACCCTAAATTTCCTTGGATTCTTTAAGTGTTATATCTTTCTTTGCATTTAAGGTTTAGTTATTCGTGGTAAGGGTTAAAACCCTAAATTTCGTTGGATTCTTGAAGTGTTATATCTCTTTGCATTTAAGTTTGATATTAATTAGTTTTATGGTTTATTGGGTTTTTTCTAAAGAAATCTTTCTTAAGGTCTTGCATTTACACATAGCTACATGAGCAAGCCTTTTGAAAATAATTTATCATGCATATACTTTTTTTCTTGTATACTCATAAATCTATTGAATAGTCTACTGCATAAAAGTTGAATACTGATATTTCTTGTTTATTTCCACAATACTTGTACTTTGTAAATAATATTTGCATAGAAAAATGTAATATATAAAGTAAAGAAAACTTTGCTACTCTTTAGCTATTTGCAGATTGAATTCACTATATCTTCCTGATAGAATTTTACTCATACTAATAAGTAATAATCCATAGATTATATTTTAACTTCTTTGCTTTCTTTTTGAAATAGAAAAGATAGTGTCTATCATAGTACATAATATGCTAAAGGAATATTAATATTTCATTTTTATTATTTTTCCTTTATACTATTGCTTAAAGAAAATGTTCTTCTTTCTAATGAGAGTTAAACTAGGAAATGTAATATTCCTCTTTTATGTCTAGTAAATGAAAGGAAATTATAACAGTCACATAACCAATTGAGTAGAGAATAAATTCCTTTCAACCATAGACAAGAACAACAAAATCACGTGCTTGTGTCACCCAAGCCCAAATCATTATTCTATAGAGACTTAAAATTTCAATATTTTTTTCCAGATAAATCATAGTTTGATTCTTTCTAAAACCATCAAATCATAGTTTGATTCTTTCTAAAACCATCAAATCATAGTTTGATTCTTGCTAAAACCATCAAACTCAGTTCTCCAACATCTTTGGGAGTAGGTTTACACTTGTCCTCATGGACAATATTTACTTTGGTGGTTTTTATTCCTTTTCACTCTCCCATGGAATAATGATTTACTCTTTTGTAAATAGATTTTCTAATCAATTTTCTTCTAATTAAATAAAAGAAATTAAAAACAATATTTACAAAAAATATTCACCGTCATCATTGTTTATGATGATATACTTTTAGTATAAGTAATTTTCCTCAAAAAAATCCTCAACATAAATAATCAAAAATAAAATATTCAAATGTTATAAATGGAAGGACATTATAGGTTCCCTATATATAAATTAAAAGCGAGCCATGCAAAATTTAAGGAGATGGAAGATAATTTGACTTGGTATTTACTCTAGGACTATATACTCCTAAATGATGACATATTTCTATGTTTATAAATAAGGAAGGATATTTATTGGTGGTGGAAACCATTATGGAAGATCCAATCTTCCCTTGAAACCCTTGAAATATGAATTTGGTTGACTATAATAAACAAATCAATTACTTGAATTTTTTTTTAAAAAGGAACAAGGATGGCCCTAGTAAGTGTTGTCTATGTAAGGAATAAGGATGGCCCTAATAAGTGTTGTTCATGTAAGGAGGAGGAGGAAACTATTTTTCATCTATTAATATCATGTGCCTATTCCTATTAAGTATGAAATGAAATGGAAATATTGACAAGGGTTAGAGGAGGATAGCAAGGAGTGACAATATTTGAATGTTTCCAATCCTGATGGATGAAGCCAGAATTAAAAACATTCAAGTGTCTTCCCTTATTATACCAATCGATGTGCATTGACTCAGTATTAGTTTTCTTTGACTTATTTCAATATTAGTAGTTTAACCAAAGTTTTAACAAAAACATCTTATTTTAAATTATTTATAAAAGTAATTCTTGATTTCTTATTGGATAGAAATATAAATGTCTTATTGTCGTGAAGACGGAGCTAACATTAGAAAATGAAAACTCTCATTCACTAACGTTTAATATACATTTAATCTTGGAGAGACCTTTAGCAAAGGCACTCTTAGATCAAAGAAAATCTTGCAGACCTTTTGCAAAGGCGACGAGACACCAACAAAGGAAGATTAAGGTATCTGCAACATGTAAGCAAAGGTGGCAACCATTCAGGCATTTGCAACATGCAAATATGCGACCTTTTCCTCCTCTCGAGTCGACTGCCTTTCCCAGGCTCTGGCATCTACGAGTGAATATGATCGAGGTGCTTTCTTCTCGCCCGCCATCTCCTATCTATCAAGCTCCAACTCCTATTCTCCTAGCTTTCAATCCTGGCAGCTTCCACCAAGCTCTACATGCAGCGCCCCACCCAGGTACCCCAGCTAAAAGGGAGAAAACAGTTGCCCGCTCAACCTAAAATAAATTCTATCCGAGCCACAAGAAAAGAGTCGCTATGAAAAACTAGGCATGAAGGATAATCAAAACTATGAGATGCGCAATGGTCCTCATGGCAGAGGGCCAGACCCTATGCTTCCACATCCCATATTTCTAGAGGAGAGACTTTCAGCGCAACATCAAGAGATTCACGGACTGCTCTTGGAGAACCAACGGCTTGCTGCCACCCATGTTGCTTTACGACAGGAACTAGCTTCAACCCACCAGGAGCTACAACACCTAAGTCATGTAGCTACTAATATGCAGGCTGATAAAGATCACCAAATCAGGGGATTGTATGCCAATTCTAAGAAGTTAGAAGAAGAAATGCGTGCTATGGAGCCAATGAAAGAAGAATTTATGCAGTTACAGGCAGATAATCAGAAAATGGGTGTTGTTACGCAAGAATTGGCATCTGAGGTACAATCACTTACACAAGAGTTGATAAGAGCATGGACCGATATGCAACAGTGAGTTCCATTGAGGACAGAGATAGAAAGCTTGCATGGGGAGTTTGAGCGGGCCAGGTACCTATGTTATTTTTGCAGTACATTTAATATTATCCATATGCTCATGTATTTTTCTCTGGTTGTTTGAGTTTGGGAAGATAAATTTCTTCTTGCTTCTAATATACGGAAAGTACTTTAAAGCTAGTGAACTAATATTTTGTGTATGGTTTTGCATTTTCCACTGTTGGATATATTAATGTAGAACAGCCATTGAATATGAGAAGAAGGCACGTGATGTAAGGCTAAAGAAAGGTCAGGCTATGGAGAAAAACTTCATCTCAATGTCGTGTGAAGTCGAGAAACTTTGTGCTAAACTTGCAAAATTTGACAAGAGAGAGCGTGGTGCTGCAAATCCAGGTACATTAGTAGTATACTTACTTGAGTTCCCTTATAATTTAATTTGTATGAGGAATTTACATGTACGTTTTAAACCATAGTCTAATTAAGATTCGAAAGAAATCAAAATTTCCCGACTGCTTTTTCAAAACTAATTCTTAAGATGTTTTTATCAAAGTCTGGACACCCTTAAAGTTATGCTAATTTGTGATCAACCTTTAGGTGGAGCATATGCTAGGAACTATGGTAGTGCAGAGAAAGGTTACAATAGCGATGCATATGATGCATATGGTGGTGATGGTTATGGAATGCACCCAATGTGTTTTTATTTTTCATTTTGAAACATGATTGTATGATGTTTTGACATTTTGAACTATACTTTGAGATACTATAAATGTGATTATAGTCTGTTATATATATTTGATGTTTTCAGGTTTAAGAGGCTAAAGAAGGTGTCTTATTATTTGAGCTTTTTAGGTGGCTAAACGTTACAATTGACAAACTAAACCGAGGCTGGTCGAAATCACTCGAAGCTGGTAGAAAACGTAAAGTTATAACGTGTGGCGAGACGTGAGGCTTGACGGAAGGAACTAAATCGGGGTGGTCAAATATGGTTGGTCGTTACTATTGGTTGGTCGATGAACCGAGGGCTTGTTGTGGTATTGACTGTCAAAGATCGTGTAGGTCCATAAAACAAGGAAGCACTTGAGCATGCTCGTATTTTCCTTAAGGTCGTCGAGAGGTGCACAGATCACATGCAGGTGAGCTCCGGCTGGGTTAATCTTGAAAAAAATAAGATAAAGGAGAAAATAGTGGCTATAGAAAATTCAATGGAAGGATTAATATCAATCGCTTCTTAAACGGGGTTTCCATGTTCTTGACAAGGCTGCACAACTCATTAACATTGTCAACCCCACCACCAAGCAACTCTGGAAAATAGCAGTCGGTTTTCTTGAGGTGGGAATTCTCGGGGCCAAGAATCTTGTGCCCATAAAATCCAACGACAGACACGGTGTAACACATGTATAATATGTTTCCAAATATGGTCAAAAGTGGATTCAGATTCAATATCGTACCATCATAGACAACTATGCCTGTTATGCTATGTATCATTCTGCTCATGTCTATAGCTACCCTACTTGCCTAAGAGCAGCTTGAATCAACGTCCAGAAGTGGATTGGGACCAACCTCGATCCTAGTCATTCCAGTGAGAGCCGATGAAGGGATTGATTTACACAGAATTCCCACTTAATCGCTCCCAAATATGGGAAAAAGTGGATTTGAATTTGATCTCGTACCGTCATAGAAAACTTTAACCCCAATTCGAATGAGAAATACACCCTGGAGGTCAATCTCCACCTGGCAAAGACCTGCCCATTGGAATGGTTCAAATTTGAATATCGACATTGCAGATCGATCACATCTACACAAATGTCTCCCTACTTTTCAACCTCTCGACAATTGTCAAATCGTTACTTTGCAAACCTCTCAACAATTGTCAAATCATTTGATTACACCTCCATGTTTCATTTTTTTCTAATATTATATTTGGATACCATGTAGCCATTTTCTTACACGTAGCCATTTCTTTACACGTGCACGTTTCATTTGTTTATAATATTATATTTTCTAATTGAGAAAGTATATGTTTCCACGCAGCCTTGTTGTAACTTGGGTTATATGGCTTTCGTTAGATGGCTTCCTCGGAATGAAAGAATATTTGAGGAAAAGAACATCCTTTATTTTAAGTTCACTGCTCAAAATCAAGTAATATTCAAATGATTTAAATATGATCCCAATATCAAAACCCAAATTTAAATTGTCCATAAATAGATTGATAATATGGGGCCACTAAGTCGTCTTGATGGAGCTTGCCAACGAAAGTCACCTATATACAAGGTAGGGGGGTCATCTCCTTCACCGATTCTCACCTATATACAAGGTAGGGGGGTCATCTCCTTCACCGATTCTCATTTCTGCATGTTCAAGGTTGTAGTAGGAACCAACATACTCATTGTATTGAAATTACTACTAAAATTTTCTATTGATGAAGGGGTGTCAAATCTTTAGGTTTTTCATGATTTCATGGTGATTATTAATTGGATGAAGGATATATTTACAATGGATATGGATTTTTTTTCTTGTAATTTCTTTAGGAAGTCAAAAGAATGCACTCTATTTTTAACTCTATTTTTTTATTCTCATGTTTCCAAAGAGCTCAATGTTGAGGTGGATTGATGCAGGAGCATCTCCTTCAAATTCAAAGACACAAGCATGGAGGTAGGGATATGGCATCTCGGCATGATAGAATTTCAAATCAACATTTAATTCAGAAGGAAAACTAGTTGTTGAGATATTTTGGAAACAAATTTTTTTAATATATCTTGTTTGTTAAGTATTATATGACTATAAGGAGTTACAGATAGGGAGTGGGAGCCCTTATTGGGTAATAACTGATATTTATTGTAATAGGACAAAGTAGGTAACCGCTAGAATCTAATAGGATAGTTTGCAGACATGACGGAGAAGAGCTCGAGGAACCACTCCTTAGATAGCTTTGTTGTTTTTGCATTGTAAGAGATAAGAGATTAGGGGGAGAAAAGAAGAGTAGAGTAGCATAGTAGAAGAAAGACGCAATGAAGAATTGTAATACTATGTAACTTTATTTCATGAATGAATAGAGAAGACATAATTGTTCCAATTCTTTGGACAATGTTCATTATTATGTGTGATTGAATGAATGATATATTATGCATGTGATTTAGTTCATTTTTGTTTATGTATTTTTGTTAGAATTGATCATATGAATTTGTGACGAAAATGGATAAGTTTCAATTTTTTCTCTTCTGAAACTCATATGCAAGGTGTTCACATCATACGCAAGGAGTGTGTCGGCAAAGTCTTAAATTGACTCAGAAGATTTCATAAGGAACAACAGGAACTTAGACCAAGTGCAAGGAGTGCACAACATCAAGGAGCGACTAAGTGTCAAAAAACCAGAACAAAGGAGCGCAAGGAGTGCGGGAAGAATTTCTTCCAAACAAATCCTTCGATCTGAGTTTGTCAAGAGCCCAGGAACGCAAGGAGTGCAAGGGAGATCAAAATCCTCAAGGGGATCAATCTCAGAAGAGATATCAAAGAGAAATATTTGGAGGAGGGTGAATCTCTCAAGGCTTCACGAATTATCGATCAAGAGTTGTCCAGGAGGGAGCGTGATCGTTCGAGACTGTTGGATCTAGATAAGGTGTGTGAGATTTAAGTCTCTTGAAGCGTAGAGGAGAGCGAACTATCAAATTCCCAAAGTCCCAAATTAATTTGGGACCGTCCATCGTCAAGGAGGATAGGTGGTGCAAGATCCACAACTCCAGAAGTTCGTGGACAAGGAGGAGGTGAAATATACAAAGTAAATATGGACCATCATATCCATAGGGACACATGAAGATGGATTGTGAGCTTTAGATAAATGCATTTGGGTTTCACTTGAGAGTTGAAAATTTCGAAACCCAAAGTCCGAAGTGAATCTGGACTGTCAGATCCAGAGGACATGTGGCATAAATTTGTGGACTCCGGGTAAAGACTCGAAGTAAATCATAGTCATCATATTAAAGGGATCAAAAGGTGCAAACCCGTGGACTCTGAGTAAAGACCCGAAGTAAATCTCAGTCGTCCGATTCAAGAGGAAACAAGGAAAAAATCTACGCACTTAGAGGGAAAGTGAAAGTTGAGAATTGATTTTTCCAAAGTCTGAAGACCCAAAGGGATCGCAGCTGTCAATCTATTGAAGACACACATCAATGGATCGCAAGCTTCAGATAAAAGCAATTGGGGGAAGGTGAGAGTTGAGAGTTGAGATTTTCAAAGTCTGAAATCTCGAAATGGTTAGAGTCTTCGATTGAAGAGGACATGTGGTGGGAGATTTTTCATTGCAAAGAAAGTAAGGTTTGAGAGTTGAAAACTCTGAAACCCGAATCGCGAAGAAAAACACGACCGTTGATTTGAAAGGGGTAGATATGATCCATTAATTTGAAAGGCGCAGATCTAAGTCATTGATCAAGAGGCATCGTCTAATATCATGATATCAACTGTCCCGCTCAATTGCGGGGTCAAAATATGCTCACGTTTTAAAAATCTGAGAGTGGGCCGCAATTGAAACCACAATATTGTAAAGGGACGCGTGGCAATTGATGGTGAATTGCGGGGAGAAAATCAGTGTGGTCTAAAACCACTTTTGGACACCCCGAAATCATGTATTTATGTGAGGTCATAGCCCAGGGTCACATCTAGGAGGGGGCTAGTGGAAAAGGGGCTAGCGCCAGAAACACGATAGTTCAACATCGTGAAGGGAGAGGTTGTTTGTGCCATAGAACCTGTACCAAAAGGTCTAAAGAGCCTGTGTTCAATTACAAAGTGATACCATCAAGGTTTCAGAGAGCCAATTTGGCTCACAAAATCAAAGATCCTTAACCCGGAGGTCACATAGCCCGAAGGAGAGTAGGGGGTCTGCATCAGGTGGTATCAGAGCTATTGAATTTGTTTGCAGACAAAAGACAAAGGATAAAGGAGATAAATTGATATCATTAGTGTTATCAAGAGTTGATTTTGTTTATATACATTAGAAGGCAAGGCAGTGGAATCATGCCACCCAGAAGACGTAGAGCGAATCCAAAAATGGAAGAAGAAATGAGGTAACTTAGAATGTGATTGGATGCCATGGAAACAACGCAGAGGAGAGCACCAGACACTAGAGATATTAGTGAAGCTAAAAGTGAAGAGAAAGAGATCAAAGAATATGTAGCAGAGGATGTTGCAGAAGACTGCTTATTGAAAGTTGTTTCAAGAATAGGAGCTAGAGAAAAAATAGAGGTACCAATGTATGAAGGCAATTTAGAAGTTGAAGAGTTTTTGGATTACGAATATATTGAAGAAGACAATATGGTGAAGCATGCAATGACAAGACTGAAGGGTCATGCAACACTATGGTGGGACAAACTGCAGGACGGTCATAGATGAAAGGGAAAGCAAAAAATTAAAAGTTGGGATAGGATGGTAGCCAAGCTAAAAACAAAATTTAACAAATCAATTTTTTCAAAAGATTGTAGAACCTGAGACATAAAATCTTATCAGTGAAGGAACACACTAAGGAATTTTACAGACTGAACATCAGGGTTGGGCAGAAAGAGAAGGAGGATGAAAAAACAACCAGGTATATCAATGGACTGAGATATGGAATACAAGAGGAGATCAACAAGATGTTTGTTAGTAAATTCAAGGATGCTTAGCAAGAAGCCTTGAAATATGAAGATAAATTGGCCAGAAATCAAAGCCAACGAAAAGAGGAGGAAATTCAAGGAGAGGTAAGGGAACTAGAAAAGAGAAGTCCCGGAAACCAAAGCATGAAGCTGGAAAGCAACATAATCAACCTCAAAAAGGTGGATGTTCTAGAGAATGGAAACATGGAGTAAGAAGTTATTTTCCTAGAGGAAGAGGAAGAGGAAGAGGAGGGGAAGTTAGATGTTATGCATATGGAAAGACAGGGCACATGTCTTGGGAATGCCCAGAGAGGAATAAAAACAAAAAAGGAGGAGAAGCACACATTTATGAAGAACATAAGCATGTGGAAGCAAAAGGAGGAAAGAACCTCATTATGAGGAAAGTTATTCTTAAACCAGAGAAGGAGGTAGAGGAACCATTTCAGCGAACAAGTCTGTTCAGAACTTCTTGCAAGATGAAAGACAGAGTTTGCAAGATGATCATAGACAGTGGGAGCACTGACAATCTAGTATCCATAGAGATGGTGGAGAAACTAAAAATAAAGACAATTGCACATCCAAACTCATACAAGGTATCATGGTTTCAGAAAGGACATCAAGTACTGGTAAGTCAACAATGCCAAGTTGAATTTAAAATAGGAGGTTATAGGGATGAAATATTATGTGATGTAATTCCTATGGATATCTGTCATATTTTATTTGGGAGACCATGACAGTTTGACCAAAACGTTATGCATGAAGGGAGAAAAAATAATTATACCTTAGAAAAAATGGTAGGACACATATGTTGTTGCCAATAGAAGACAAAGAGAAAATGAGGGAAGCTAGTTCAATTATACTTCTCATGAGTGGGAAGGAACTCTTGAATGAAGTCAAGAAGGATCAGGAGATGTAGTTTGCTATAGTGAGGAATCCAAGAGTTATCCTTACAAATAATTATGTGGAGGATTTACCTGAAGAAATCCAGAAACTGTTAGAAAACTTTGATGACATAGTAGTGGATGAGTTACCTCACTCATTGTCGCCCATTAGGAGTATAATCCATCATATTGACCTTATTCAAGGAGATAGTTTACCAAACAAAACAGCTTATAGGTTGACACCTAGAGAGAATGAGGAAGTCAAAAATCAATTCCAAGAGTTGTTGGATAAAGGTTTAGTTAGGGAAAGCCTAAGCCCATGCGCAGTACCAATTGTGTTGAGTCCAAAGAAGGATGGAGGATGGAGAATGTGTAGAGATTCCAAAGCCATCAATAAGATCACCATTAGGTATAGATTCCCTTTACCCGGGATGGATGATTTGATGGATTTTTTGAGTGGAGCAAGCTATTTTTCCAAGATAGAATTGAAGAGTGGATATCATCAAATAAGGATGAGAGGCAGATGAATGGAAGACAACATTCAAGAAAAATGAAGGTTTTCTTGAATGGATGGTCATTCCATTTGGGTTGACAAATGCACCAAGCACATTTATTAGATTAATGAATGAAGTATTGTAAGATTTCATAGGAAAATTTGTCATAGTGTATCTGGATGACATACTAATCTTCAGTAAGACAGAGGGAGAACACTTAAACCATTTGACATAAGTAATGAGAAGGTTGCAACAAGAAAAATTACTGATCAATATGAAGAAAAGCTATTTTATGAAGACAGAACTCATATACTTGGGTTTTGTGATCTCCGCAAATGAATTGAAGATGGATCCAGAAAATGTGAGAACAATCAAACAATGGTCGTCTCCAGGAAGAATATTTGAAGTAAGAAGTTTTCATGGATTAGCAAGTTTTTATAGAAAGTTTATCAGAAATTCCAGTGGTATATGTACACCCATGTTGGACACTGTGAAGAAGAAACACAAGTATTTTAATTGGACAGAGGACGCTGAAAAACATTTCAAAGTGTTGAAGGAGAAGATCACAGAACAACAAATTCTAGTCTTACCAGATTTTGCGAAAACATTTCAAGTGAGATGTGATGCAAGTGGAGTAGCTATTGGAGTAGTCTTGAGTAGGGATAATAGGCCAGTTGCTTTTTCAGTGAGAAGTTGAATGACACCAAGAAGAATTACTCCACATATGACAAACAATTTTATGTAGTGATTCAAGCTTTGAAGAAGTGGAGGCACTATCTAATTCCTAAAGAATTTGTCTTCTACATTGATAATCAAGCTTTGCAGTTTATTACTAGGCAAGAAAAGTTGAATCAGAGACATGCTAAATGGATAGAATTTATGAAGAATTTTACTTTTGTTATTAAACATATTGTTGGAACTACTAACAAAGTTGCAAATGCTTTGAGCAGGAGGAGTTTAATTGTACAGGAATTCCAAGTGGATACCTTAGGGTTTTAACACCTCAAGAAAATGTATCAAGAATATCCATATTTTAAGGAAGCTTATGAGGCATGTAATAATCCTTTGTTGGGAGATAGAAGCCCATGGACAAAATATTTTCTCCAAGATCGATTATTATTTAAGGGGAGACAACTATGCATACCAAGATGCTCAATGAGAGATAACATGTTGGAAGAGAAGCATCAGAGGTTTAGATGGACATTTTGGTCATGATAATGCATTTGCACAAATGACCAATTCATACTATTGGTCGAGCATGAGGGCATAGGTGAAAAGGTTTGTGAACAAATGAATAATTTTCCAGTATGCAAAAGGAAGACAACAGAACATTGGTTTGTTGTGGTGGACAGATTTTCAAAGATGACACATTTCATGCCATGCCATAAGACAAATGATGCTACACATATAGCCAATTAGTTTTTCAGAGAAGTTGTGAGACTACATGGATTTCCTAGGAGCATAGTCTCAGATAGGGACACCAAATTTGTAGGACACTTTTGGAGGGATCTATGGAAGAGGTTGGGGAAAAACTTGTCCTTTAGTTCATCATATCACCCTCAAACAGATGGATAGACTGAAGTAGTAAACAAGAGTATGGGAAAATTGTTAAGAAATTTAGTCACTAATAAAGGTCGTCAATAGGATTAGATTCTGGCACAAGAAGAATTTTCAATTAACAATTCAGTGAACAAGAGCACAGGAAAAAGTTCATTTGAAATTGTGTATATTATACAGTCAAGAGGGATTACAGAGTTGAGAGATATGAATCAAGATGAATTCAGAAGTGCTGGCGCAGAATATTTTGCAATAGAAATGCAAAAACTCCATGATAGATTCAGAGAACAAATACATGACAACAGCCTGAAATATAAGAACAGAGTTGATCAAAAGAGGAGATAAGTTCAATTCGAAGTGGGAGATGAAGTTTTAGCTCGTTTGAGAAAGAAAAGGTTTCCAAGGGGAACATATACAAGTTGAAAATGAAGAATATAGGACCATGCAGGATTCTCGGAAAATTTACAGCCAATGTTTATGAAATTGGGTTGCATTACAATGTTGGGATATCACCGATATTCAATGTTGCAGACCTATATCCTTACAGGAGAGATGATGCAGGAGAACCAGCTGATCAAAAAGAAGTCCAGTGGGAAGAACAATTTCCCACAGCAGAAAAGCCTCAGATGGAGAAAATCATAGAACAGAGAGTTGGAAATAAGACTAAGAAGAAGACATATCCTAAATACTCAGTGAAGTGGAAATATCATCCAATGGAAGACTCAAGTTGGGTCACAAAACCAGATATTTTGAAGCATGGAAAAACAGTGCAGGAGCTCATGGACAGGAGTCCATGAATATTTTAGACAGAGGAGAATGATGCAGGAGCATTTCCTTCAAAGTCAAAGATGCAAGCATAGAGGTAGGGATATGACATCTCAACATGACATAATTTCAAATCAACATTTAATTCACAAGGAAAACGAGTTGTTGAAAACAACATTTTTTTATCTTGTTTGTAAAGTCTTATACGACTGTAAGGAGTTACAGATATGGAGTGGGAGCCCTTATCGAGTAATAAATGATAGTTGTTGTAATAGGACAAAGTAGGTAACTACTATAACCTGATAGGATAGGTTGAAGACAAGACAGAGAAGAGCTCGAAGAGCCACTCCTTACATAGATTTGATGTTTTTGTATTGTAAGAGATAAGAGATAAAAGATCTGGGAGAACAGAGAAGAGTAGAGTAGCAGAGTAGAAGAAAGACGCAGTGAGGAACTGTATTACTATGTAAATTTATTTCATGAATGAATAGAGTAGAAAAAATTGTTCCAATTACTTGGACAGTGTTCATTATGATGTGTGATTGAATGAATTATGTATTATGTATGTTCTTTAGTTCATTTTCATTTATGTATGGTTGTTAGAATTGATCATATGAATTTGTGACGAAACTTTATAAGTTTCAATTATTTCTCTTCTKAAACTCGTATGCAAGGTGTGCACATCGTACGCAAGGAGTGYGTTGGCAGAGTCTTAAATTGACTCAGAAGAGTTCAGMAGGAACAAYGAAAACTTATACCAAGTGCAAGGAGTGCACAACGTCAAGGAGAGACTAAGTGTCGAAGAACCAAAACATAGGAGCGCAAGGAGTGCAGGAAGAATTTCTTCCAAAGAAATCATTTGATMTGAGTTTGTCAAGAGCCCAGGAATGCAAGGAGTGCGTGGGAGATCAAAATCCTCAAGGGGATCAAGCTCAGAAGAGATAACGAGGAKAAATATTCAGAGGAGGGTGAAGCTCTGAAGGCTTCATGAATTATYGATCAAGAGTTGTCTAGGAGGGAGCGGGATCATTCCAGACYGTTGGATCTGGATAAGGTGTGTGAGATTTAAGTCTCTTAAAGAGAAAAGGAGAGCAGACTGTCAAAGTCCCAAAGTCCTGAAGTAATTTGGGACCATCCATCGTCAAGGAGGACAGGTGGCACAAGATCCCCAAATCTGGATGTTCGTGGAAAAGGAAGAGGTAAAATGGTCGAAGTAAATTTAGACCATCAGATCCAGAGGGACACGCAGCGACGGATTGTGAGCTTCGGATAAATGCATTTGGGTTTCAGTTGAGATTTTAAACTTCTGAAACTCGAAGTTCGAAGTGAATCTGGACTCTCAGATCCAGAGCACACACAACATAAATCTGTGGACTATGGGTAAAGCCCTGAAGTAAATCATAGTCGTCGAATTAAGGGGGACACACAGTTCAAACCCGTGGACTCCGGGTAAAGACCCAAATTAAATCTCAGCCGTCTGATTCAAGAGAACACATGGCAGAAATCCACGCACTTCGAGGGAAAGTGAAAGTTGAGAATTGAGTTTTCTGAAGTCTGAAGACCTGAAGGGATCATAGCCATCAATCTGTGGAAGACACGCGTCAATGGATCGCAAGATTCGGATAAAAGCAATTTGGGGACGATGAAAATTGAGAGTTGAGATTTCCGAAGTTTGAAATCCTAAAATAGTTAGACCCGTCAATTGAGGAGGACACGTGGGAGGAGATTTGTCATTGCAGAGAAAGTAAGGTTTGAGAGTTGAAAACTCTGAAACCCAAATCGTGAAGCAAATCACGACCGTTGATTTGAAAGGGGTAGATCTGATACATTGATTTGAAAGGGGCAGATATGAGTCATTGATCGAGAGGCCTCATCCGAGATCGCGAGATCAATGGTCACGCTCAATTGCGGGGTCAGAAGATTCTCAATTTTTAAATATCTGAGAGTGGGCCGCAATTGAAACCACGGTATTGCAAAAGGGACACCTAGAGATTGACCAAGATTTGCGGGGAGAAAAGAGGTGTGGTCTAAAACCACTTTTGGCCACCCCGCAATCACGTGTTTACATGAGGTCATAGCCCAAGGTCACATCCAAGAAGCGGCTAGCGCCTGAAACACGATAGTTCAGCAACGCGAAGGGAGAGGTTGTGGGTGCCATAGGACCTGTACCAAAAGGCTAAAAGAGCCCGTGTTCAATTACAGAGTGAGACCATCAAGGTTTCAGAGAGCCAATTTGTCTCACATAATCAAAGATCCTTGACCGGGAGGTCACGTAACCCGAAAGAGAGTTGGGGGGGTTGCATCATGAATAATCTCTCAAAAAAAGGCATTCATCTTGAGGTGGAGAAGGCATTCATCCTGATGGATAAATATCTAGGAACTCGTTTCTAATATTGGAGTGAAATAAATTTTTTCTTAGCTTATTTCAAATGAGTTCACTTGCAAACTACTTTTCAGTTACTATTTGTTCACTAAAATTTTTGTTTCACATTTAATATTTCCAAGTTCTATTTTTTTATCATGTTTGAGTGTTGTTATGGAAACAACGAATTTTTTTGTTGGAACGTTTTGTAAAGGATTAGTGATTAAACATTTGCATTATGTTTTTAAAGCTTTTCTAATGATACAAAAGAGTGCACTATGCTTAACTCTATGTATTATTTTCATGTTTCTATTTATTATTCTCATGTTTTCGAAAAGATTAATGTTGAGGTGTATGCTTTGTCCATTTATTATTCTCATGTTTTCGAAAAGCTTAATGTTGAGGTGGATTCTCTGTGCAAAGAAGGCCTTTGACTTGAGTTGGGAAGGGGCACAATGATGGAAGCAAAGATGGCCATATCTATGAGCATTCCTTTCCATTCTTGTAGTGAAATATTTTTGTTCTACTTTCTTTCAAATAGGTTCACGTGCGGGGTCCTTTTCTATTAATGGCAATTGATGATACTTTATGGTCCTTGTTTCTAGTTTCTATTTTTTAATCATATTTCAAAGGAATATTATTTCAAGGACTATTGCAAAAACATTTGTATTATTTTTTGGAAAACTTTTCACATTGTGTATGATAGTTTTCCAAGTCAGTATGAAATCCAATTAGGATATATTTTAAATATTTTTTTATTTAATACTAATCAATTTGAAGGTTTCAAAATTTGTAGAAAACATTTGTAAAATGTAACTTCTCCTTATTTTGAATAGAAAATACTATGGATGGGGTGGACATGGATGATAGGGATAAGTTATCAATAGATCATGATTATGTAATGTTTTTATCAAATTTATGCATTTACCACTAAAATAATTGTTTTGAACAAAATTAGTTTATTAATTTTTTCATAAATTTACATGAAAAAATATATAATTAAAAAAATTAACAACAATACATTTTTTTGAAAAAATATAACTAGAACAATAACACAATTCCTTACAAATTATGTTCTTACTTCATAATAGAATTCACAAGGAATATATGAGTTTATCAGTATTCAAATTTAAAAATATGTAAAATACCAAAATTTGTTGACCACGTTTCAGTATAAGGTGAGACACACCTTCATGGATTCACCCAAAAATAAAGTAAAAAAGCATGATGTAGAGTCAACCTAGCCATATTTAGATAAAAGTTTGCACATCATTTTTCTACCAAGAAAGTTATGACACTATTTTTCAAAAATAAAATTTTTAACATTTTGGTGGAATGTTTGTTTTTTTGCTTGACAAAAATATAAATTTCCATTAAAAAGTTCATACTTCACTTTAAAATAATCACTTTTTTAATTAGAAAAACAACACAATTATGATACTAAAACATTTACATGCTTTCTCCAAAATTATTCAACTTCAAAATTGATGGACAACAAGAAATTTTATAGATTTGTTGATAGACACCATACCTTTAGATTCAAAGTCAAATGTAATTTTAGGTTATAAAATTTTTTCTACATTTCATTTTGGATTTTGATTCCAAAGTTATTCAACTTAAAAATTGTTGAGGCCAAGAAATTTCATAGATTTGTTGTTAAACATGATACCTTTAGATTCAAAGTAAAATGTAATTTTACATTATATAATTTTTTCTATATTTAATTTTAATTTTCTATTTTTAAGGTAATTTATGTATATTCAATTTATATTTATTTGAAATGAAAATAAAATTTAATATCTTTACAAATATACAACCAAAAAATAAATTTGAAAAATCTTTTTACATCTCTTCAATTTTTTATATTTTAATAGGTATTTTTATAATTTGTATATATACCTTAAGTAAAATACTAAATTCCATATAAAAAGTACAAATTTTACACAACATTTATTAATTAATAAATTCACACACATAAAACTTATAAAACTATTATGTTTCTCAATAATATAATTTTCATTGCCAAAAATCAATAAAAATAATAACTCATATTTATATATTTATCCACATCCATAATATATATTAAAAAAATAATATTAATGCCATAAAAAATTGTATATATCAAAACCTATATAAATTCTACATGACAATTATATATAGATACACACAACATAATATATAATCCATTTGTACCAATTTTTGGTCAATTATATCGAATATATTATGAATGGTCATATGTGTTTTTAATTTAATTTTTAATTTGTATTAATTTTTTTTTATTTTATATTAAAAAAATTATACATATAATTTCTAGAAAAAAATGTTAATTGATTATTTTATTTATAATAAACATATAATCTATTTGTACCAATTTTTGGTCAATTACATCGAAGATATTATGAATGGCCATCTTTATTTATATGTGGTTTTAATTTAATTTTTAATTTGTATTATTTTTTATTTATTTTATATTAAAAAAATAAAAATAAAATGTTAATTAATTATTTTATTTATAATAAACATGTTTGAATGTAATTATAAATATTGTTATAATTAAATAAAAATAAAAATGCAAATACAAATTTAAATTATTATTGAGATATATAAAGACACCCAATAAGGATGTCCTTATCAACCAATAAGGATGTTAATATCAACTCAATAAGAGGACCAAAACAACATCATAATAAGGATGTTAATATCAACTCAATAAAGGACCAAAACAACATCATATTAACGTCGTTTATATGCAAGAAAGCCAATTTCCTAAAACTATTTTGAAAACAAATCTCAAGGGAAAGGTTGCAAGAAATTTACTTGTTCATAAGCTTTTCTCCGAGTTATGATTTTTAAACACTATTTTGATAACAAATCACTCAAGACTTTGTAATAAAAAGATGACTTTTTAAATTGTAGGGGGTTTTCCCTAAGTTATGTTATAATTTGGGAAGTTAAGTTTCTTAAGATTTGTTAACCATAATTTTTTTTGGTTGTTGTTGATAATTCAATCTGTAATTTGTATTATATGAGAAATAAGAAGTTATATAAATCGGTGTGCAAAATAGCAATTTTAGTTGGCTCTAGTAGGTTTTATGTTCAAAAAATAAAACCAACGACACTTTGTCAAAACAATTGTTTACTAACCCATGTATACAAGTTCTAGGATCCTGTATATGCCTATACATTGGTGGGGCTATCACCCTACACCTATCTAAGCTATTGAGCCAAAAAAACAAAATCCAAAACATGAATTTTATTGAATTGGACTTGGAGGCTCCGCAAGAGGAGGAACTGCATCATGTGAACCAATGTCCATGCCGTGACTCGGCCCAACACCATCCACGTTCATGCTCAAGAGACGATCCACTTTCCTATTGATCTAGAGAAGCTCCATTTTCATTTCATCGAGTCATAAAAATATTTCCTCATGAGCCTCATTGCGTTTTATAAGCACCTTTACCATCATCATTTTAAGCAACTAATATAAGTCCACCTTTATGGTATAGAGGGTGGCACACTCTTGGTAAGAACTCGGATCTGGAATCCACTGCCCAATATCAAAATCGAATGCAACATGGTCAATAAACCTACGAAGGACACGGGCATCGACCTCGATGAGGTCGAGCTCTTCTCTAATGTGCGGGGGAGTGTGGGATTTGTAAGCCTAAATAGTGGGGGTGATGGTGGCCCTGGTGATACGATAAACAACCCCACCTATTCTACTATGGCCCCTTTGATGTTCTACCATGCGAGGAATGGTAGAGTCGAGGAATACAGAGATAGGAGAACAACCAAGAGCCAAAGAGTGGTGACATAATGCAGCAATGAGACAAGTGAGATGAAGAGATGAGGTGAGACAGGGAGGTGACCAAGGTGTATGGATATTGAAATGAGAGTGAGCACTCAAATTAACCTTCCTACGAAGATGAGAGTTGGGACTAATGACATCGGACGATACCATTACTCCCTGTGAGTGCTTGGAAATCATAAAACTAGTTGGATGAATGAATGCAGGCCTAATAATAATAGTCCCCATGCATGGAGTTATGTTAAGAAGTAGGGAGGAGTTAACCTTGCTGAGGTGAGCTCGTGGAGGTGGTAGCATGGTTTCCATTAGAATGTACAATGTTTCCAAGTGTAGGGGTATCGTGTAGAAGTTATTGTTGTTTGTTGTGCTTCCCTAGCACCCCATTCCGGTGCTAGTGGAATTGAGAGATGTTTTGTAGGGTGATGGTTTGACAGTTTTCCATTAGGGTCAAGGAGGGGGCGTTATTCCAGTGCGACACATGTTGGTTAGACTCCTCGAGAGATCCTACATTGGCGAGATGATCAAAAATCTTCTTGGTCGTTCTTCTGATGTGAGAGGGGATGAGGAAATCAAAGTGGGAAAACATTGTGTGGATATTTTCAATATTACTTTCCAAGCACCAGCTTGTGGAGATCTTTGAGATGTCTGAAACAGTTTGAAGTTTTTGGAAAATGTGGATGACAATCAAGGAGTATCCCTCCACAATTATCTTTTTAAAGTTGGCTTGAATTGCAATAGAAATACCTTTCTCCAATGCTTGAACCTCAGCTCCATTATTGGTGTCATACCCAATAAAATCCACGTAAATATAAAGGAGGTCTCTAGTTCCATTGTGAATGGTGCCAATGTATCCAGTTGGGCCCGGGTTTTCTTTGGGGGCCCCATCAAAATTCAATTTTAGGTATCCCATTTTGGGGGGCCCAAGTATCTGAGGTCAAAACAATCATCTTGTGGGGGTGTGGAATGGAGTACTTAGAGAGCCCCTAAATTCCAAGGCTCTGAAGAATAATGATTTCTTTAGTAGCAGTCAACCAATCACTTTCATTAGAGGGGCCTATCAGAGTATTTTCCTTAAGGTGGTGTTTGATGCAGTTCCAAATGTCATGGATTGCAGTGGTTTTATTTTCAAATATTCTCTGGCTCCTTGCTTTCCAAAGTTCCCATAGAAGGTAGATGGGGAAAATCTACCAAGCATGGCTAATGATGGGGTTTGAGAAATATGATCCCTCCATCTTACAATGGTATCTATCATGTTTCCCCATTTGCGATCATACAATCCAAAAACCATGGCATCCAGTGTAACGTACCCAACCACCCATAGGTCGGGCTACACCACTTAAACCAACCACAACAAACCCATCCACCCATAGGCGAGACAGGTTGTTGTTGAGGGACTCACTTCACAGTGAGTTATCTCAATTCGAATCACTTCTAAGTTAATTAAGAGACATGAAAATCACATGCAGAAATAAACATTTCTACCACAACTTAAACTAAGCCATGCATAGTGATAACTAGCAAGCATACATGTTCCAAACATTAAATTCAAAGATAAATAAATACAAAGTGGAATAAAACATACACATTTAAATAACCATAACAAAGAGAACTTATCTTTTCTGAAAATAAGACACCAACTAGTTGCATACCAATGACGTTCCACCCAACTGTAGACATTGTTGTTCCAAGTCTTAGCAGTAGTGTCACCCCCGAACTAGGTCTATGAATCCATAAGGATGGTTCCAGAGTGCCACTCTGCTTCCCAAACCAGTCAACACTCAAGCTCTCACATGATTCTCAGCAACCACAACAATCCAGGTACACCAACTCTCTTCTACTCAGCCTGCACAACCCAAGAGAATGGACCCCCTTCTCTTCCCTGTAGTCCCTCGGGATTTGCATCTCCTTCCAAGGCTCCAGTGCAGTTGCTCCAGAATCTCCATGTTGGGACTCTAAGGACTTGCAGCTATGAACAAAACTGAGCACAGAACAAAATCATCTCAAACATGCAGGTCTTGATTCATGGTTGGAATACACCAGCATTCTCTACAGCCAACAACACCCTAGTTGCTCTTCAAGAGTTTGTTCTCCATTCCCAAGACAAGACATGAACGAGGAAAGCTAAGTGGCTGGTAGAATGAATGGAGTGAAATCCCAACGAAAGGTGTGAATATTGAGCAATTGAGTGAAGGAGTGCATGAGTGGAAATGAGTGAATGAGTGAAGTAACCAACAAAAGAAAAAGAGTGAGAACGAGAATGAGAACCCCCCTAACAGATTAAGGATGGGTTTATGTAATTCTTAGAATTAAGGAACCACATGGCCTTCCCCCCCAAGAATCCCATGTAACTTTTATTATCCATTAAGAAAATAATGGGTAAATAAAATATAAAAATAAGTATTTAGCCCCTCAATCCCTCTCTCTTGCAGAATACTAGCCCCCTATAACTATTTTCCTTGTTTGTCTAGCACTAAGCAATGTATTTATATTAATAATGATCAAAACATTACATTTCCTAGGCACATTGTCCTCTTAATAATTGTTTAGGCAGTCTGGTCTTTCATAACTTAACAAAATAAAATATTTAATACAGGGCTAAAAACCCAGGGTGTTACATCCCATCCCCCTTATTTTGGCACTAGATTCAGTGCATATAGAAATTAGATATCAAAATATCAAAATTTATTCAAAAATTTGCGGGTACCCTGCCTACATGGCATCTTCATGCTCCTAGGTAGCATCTTCAGGACTGTAGGAGGTCCACTGGACTTTTACCAGCTGTATAACTCAATCTAGCTGTATAACTCAATTCTAGAGCATTTTGACTTTTTTGTCCAATATTCGTGTTGGCTAGACCTGAAAGTCTCCCTATGTCTCTACCTGAATCAGATGCCAATCAATAACATGGTTCAGATCATGTATATATTTTTTTAGCAAAGAGACATGAAACACGTTATGCACATTCATGGAAGAAGGAAGTGCAATCATGTATGCAAATGGCCCTATTATGTCCAATATCTCAAATGGACCATAGAATCTGGCTTCTAGCTTTGTACAACTACCCAACTTCAGAGAGATCTTCTGGGGCTTCACTTTTGAAAGAACATGCTCCCCCACTTTAAATTCTCTAGTTGTCATGTTCTTATCGACATAATTGTTTTTTCTATCTTGAGCTGCCTTTAAGTTCTACTTAATCCTAACCATCTGGTCTTCCATATCCTTGAGCAATTATGGCCCAAGTACCACTTTGTTTGTTGGGTTGTCCCAACTTACTGGAGTATTGCATTTCATTCCATACAATGATTCAAATGGGCTCATTTTCAATGAATCTTGATAGCCATTATTATAGGAAAACTCAACCAAGTGCACGTACTCTTCCCACTTAGATGGCTTATCCATCACATACATTCTCAACATGTCTTCAATTACTCAATTGACTCTCTCTGTCTACCCATATGACTGTGGATGGTATGTTGTGTTAAAGTTTAGATTTTTACCAAATCCTTTAAATAATCCCCTCCAGAAATTTGAAGTAAACTTTGTATCTTTGTCTGAAAAAATTGTCTTAGGTATCCCATGCAACCTAGCAATATCTCTCATGTAAATTTCTGCAATATTAGTTGTTGTATGATTTGTTTTTACCGAAACAAAATGAATAGCCTTTGTCAATTTATCAACCACTAGCATGATCGAATCATGTTGTCTTGTTGTCCTGGCAAATTTTGTTATAAAGTCAATGGTTACCACTTGCCATTTCTTCTCTAGAATTGGTAAGGGTTGTAGAAACCTTGTTGGGTGCCTATGCTCAACCTTTACTCTTTGACATTCCATACATCTGGTGATGTAATAAACAACATCATTTTTCATTCCCGGTCAAAATAATTGGCTTCTCACTACTGCAATTGTTTTCCAGTAACCGGGATGTCCAACATATGGAACATTATACATTTCTTTTAATACCAAATTCTTGAGTTCCCTAAAACTAAAAACATAAATTCTATTTTTATGCATAAGTAATCCATCTTCCTTCATCTCATACTTTGTATTTTCTATTCTACATCCTCTTGTTGTAAGCTTTCATTTACATGTAGATAATGTTGATCCGTAACCACAACATCTAAAATTCTGCTCTTCAAGTCTGACTGATGCATACTGATAGTTGTAGCATGCATGATATGTACTATTTTACTAAGTGCATTGACAGATTTATTTATTTTTCCTTTGATATGCTTTATGTCAAAGTCATATTCACTTAAAAATTCCAACCATCTTCTTTGCCTATCATTCAAAGTTGGTTGTTAAAAACGATACTTCAGACCACTGTGGCCTATTCTTAATTCAAATCTCTTTCTCATGAGATAATGCCTCCACATTTTCAATGCGTGAACAATGGCGGAAAACTCCAAGTCATGTGTGGCATAGTTCCGCTCATGTTCTTTAAGCTTTCTAGACTCATAACCAATGACATGTCCATTTTGAGTGAGGACTCCACCGATTCCTTCCTTGCATGCATCTGTACATACCACAAAACTTTCATTTGGGTTAGCAATATTTAAAATAGGTGCACTAGTAAGTAATTCCTTCAATAGATTAAAGTTGTTTTCAGACTTAGATGTCTATTCAAATTCAATTCCCTTCTTTTACAAAGAAGTGATGGGATAAGCAATCTAAGAGAACCCTTCTATAAATATTTTGTAGTAACCAAATAACCCCATAAAAGATCTAATTTTTGAAACATTCCTGGGTGATGGTCATCCTCCAATGGCTTCAATCTTTTCCGGATATGCTTCTATACCCTATTTTGAAATAATGTGCCCCAAGAAATGGATCGTCTCTTGATAAAAATAACACTTACTAAGCTTGGCATACAAATGATGTTCCCTCAGCACTTGCAATACCAATCGTAGGTGATGTTCATGCTCTTACTTTGACTTAGAATAGACAAGTATGTCGTCTAGGAATACTATGACAAACTTATCCAAATAATTTTTGAATATTCCATTCATTAAGCACATAAATATAGTTGATGAATTGAACAATCCAAATGGCACCACTACAAATTCATAATTCCCATAACTGGTTCTAAAGGTTGTCTTATTGATGTATTCTTCATTGATTCTTACCTGATGGTATCACAATATCAAGTATATCTTGGAAAATATCTTTGCCCCTCTTAGTTGATCAAAGAGGTCATCAATTCTGGGTAGTGGGTACTTGTTCTTCATAGTGGATTTATTCAACTGTCAAAATTCAATACATAGCCTCAAAGTTCCATCTTTCGTTTTGACAAAAATCATTGGTGCTCCCCAAGGTGAAACACTTAGACGTATGTACCCTTTCTGCAACAATTCTTCCAACTGTGATCCGGATTATTTTCGGCACGAAATGAGAG